>CAVNYN010218231.1:0-17157 GCA_963692815.1 Nyctanthes arbor-tristis | reverse complement strand
GTGTGTGTGTGTGTTAAAGATGAAAAATAAAGGTCCATTGGATGTGTTAGGAGCATTGTTAAGAGAATTTGTTTTAACGTGTTAAATGGCTCTTTAAATTTAGTGAACAACTTAACGTGTGAGATGGCATTTTTATTCAAGTTTGATCAATAATTTTTGGGGGAAAAATAATTGGACACACTAGGACTTGGATGAGTTCAATTCTTTAATTTAACATATCCAATGTGATAATAATATAATTGTTAACCTTGTACATCATACTAGGTAAACAGTCGGCCAATTCGGTTTCATCCCAGAACTGGAACTGAACCGGCCAAATTCGATTCCAATCTGGCAATCGGAACCTGCGGTTCTCCGATTTTGGCAGTTTAACTGCCTATTTTAGTCGGGTTTTGGCAAACCCTACATTTACTAGTCTGTCTCGGCTTTGGACCCCTTTTTTTGGCCAGCCCTAGTTGTACATCTGAAATTAACCATCACTAAAATTTACTACATTTTATTGTTTATTCAACTAGCTAAATTTAAAACATCGATCTCTTTACTACAGTTACCAAAGTCATTTAACAGCCATTTTAACACGGGAGGTGGCATTGTAGATTTATTATTTAACCATATAGTTATTATTTAACCCCTCCAAAAAATCCCACTCGCCTGGGAATCTTGATAGAGTTATTAATTAACTTTTTTTCCTTTTTCTATTTTTTTAACAATGAATTTGGCAATTAAATAATTCTCACAATCATATGTTCAGAATCTTATTAGAGACAAGATTAATTTGTGATTACAAGAACATTAATTTTCGTAAATGAAAGCATATATCATAAATCATAACATGAACGATTAGTCGCTCTTTCTTTACGGCTTCATGCATATATATATATATATATATATATTATATCCCATTTTTTATTATTTTTTTAATATTGACAAGCGACCCACTCAATTCTCTTGTAGATAAAAAGAGAATAAATGTTAGCATAAAAATCAATAAGAAAAAACATAAAAATTCATGATAATCAAGATAAATAGGCAAATAGAGATTTGAGGGGGGGGGGGGGAAACTAAAGCAAAAACAAAAAATGACAAATTGAAAGGAGATTTAAATGCGCGGACGAAGTGGGGTAAGGGATGGTGCAAATTAACATTTAAAAAGAAAAGAAAAAGTTAATCACTTTACTTAAGAATTCCCAGGGCGTGGGAATTTTTTGAGTTGGGGAGTTCGTTATTTAATTATTAATTTTTAAAGTAATTGTGGATCATGACTTTGTCACCTAGGCAGCCCTCACATTAAGATATATATAAGATTGAACCTTATTGCCTCTATTTATTTATTTTTTTGAAACGAATTGCCTCTATCTATTTATGATAACTGAAAATTACAAAAAGACAGGTGGTTGTATGATGGTAGAATCTCTTTAAATTTATATAAGTGTTTCTCGACAAACACCAATGTATTTTTTTGTACATTTGCAAAATTAAAGTACACTACCATTTTTTTCTAAAGGAAAAATCAAGTGATCACAATCGGAGACAGTTACATGTCATAATTTCAAACAGTTTGTGACTTGGTCCCAGTCACATTCCGGCGAGTCATAGTCTCACAGTCACACTCCATCAAGTCATAGTCCAGCTTCGGTGAGTCATTGCCCCACTACAGTGAATCATAACCCCAAGAGTTGTAACTCACCAGTCACAAGACCACAAATCACCGGAACCCTAAAATCCCTTACCACAACTATCACCACAACCACCATAACAACCATTGCTAGTCAAATCCTGAAACCACTATAAGATTTCATATCGCAGATCATGGTCAAAACCAAAGAAAAAAAAGAAGAGATCAGATGGAAAACCATCACCGCCAAAAATGCAATCTGACATTAGGAGTTGGAAACCCCAATCTCCATCTCCGGCAAGTAAACACTTGCAGAGGATGGCATAAGAAATAGGAGGCATGAATCACAAAGACGGGGGAGAGAGAGAGAGAGAGAGAGAGAGAGAGAACCATTTATATATGCACGCAAGTCAATCCACATATTTTGCCTATTAGTGTTATGTTTTTCCTTCATATCAATCGAATCCTTTCATATGTAGGATGTAAAAACAGATGAAAGATCAGGAAATAATTGAATTGCATAAAATGATTAAAAAGATGGGAAAATAATTGTATTGTACCAAAGCCACAAAATACTTGTATTGTATCAAATTGAAGGATAAAAAAAGGGCAAAGTTTAAAGACAAAAACTCAATACCATGAAAGAAACTGCATTGCTAAGCAAATTTAAACAGACAACTATGGTTAAGAATTTGCATCCAGCAGAAAAAAAACAAGAACCAAAGTCATCACAGCCCTACTCCGTGAAGGAAACTGTACTCAGAAAAGAAACATTGGATCTAAATTATATAATTAACTATAATATTTCTTAAAACTACACAAAGAAAACGTGCTAAAATTATGAACTACGTGATCTGTTACCAATTTCTGGCCACCCAATTGGCCAGCTCTAGCCTGCTCCAAATCACCTACACATGGAACTAACAATTCTTCAGCTTGGCAAGCATGCTATGTGCATAGACTTCAAAATTTCGTTGTCTTTAAAACTCGTTATTGGAAATGAGCAGATTTAACCCATTTGACCCTTCTCCGACAAAATTACTCTTTCCGCTAGATAGCCAGTTTGTTACTAGGAGTCACCATGGACACCTGAATTCAAGAAAATATAAAATATTTGAAGGATAACAAGGAAAATAATTTGAGCAACAGACTAAGGCAAGAAACTGAATAGGAATGAAGCAATGAAGGTACTTCATTTAGTACCTTAATATCATAAACTACAGCTTAAGGTGTGAGAATAATTGAAGCAATGGGAATGAACATTTAAAAGAAGAATACCATTAACTTGTAGAAGATGAGAAAATACTCCCAAGTAAAAAGGGAAATAAGATATCTTTTGCCACCATTAAATATAAGAGTAATGCCATTCATCTCTACTAGAGATCAATCCCCAGTGACGTGGCAGTAAATGATAAGGCCAACAGCAACAAGGTGAATGTCATATTAAACGCATTTGATCGATCTAATCATTTGATGCTAACTCATGCCACACCAGACATCAAGCAGAGATTCATCTCTACCATAGATAAATAACATTATTCTAGCAACAATTCTGAACAGTTGGAATTATATTCCAATTCTCCCCAAGTTGACGCATCAACACATGCTCAATTTGGAAAACAATGTAGAATTGCAACTAATTGGAATTAACTCCAGTTGCAACACCTGAAGTAGATTCGTCTTTTTATCTGGATGGCAGATCCTAATCTCTAATAGACTGAGATCATGAGGCGTAACAGGAATAAAATATGAGAAGACTTTGATGGACAGTAAAGAGTTCAGCATCATGTAGAACCCTATAAATCAGAATTGCCTCATCTTTACCTACACAGCAAGGTGTACTAAATCGAACTGAGATACTAAGTTAACAAGTAGAAACACCTGATCTGCCAATTTCTGTGGATTTTCGACACACAGGATTTTGTCAAGTCACATAGTGCACTAGAAAGGGAGAGGGCAAACCGAACTACTAAGGTGTCTCTCTTGTTAAGTTGTTGAGAATAATCGGAAAGAGATGGATTCTTCAAAAAAATAATTTTTGGCTTCTAAAATGTAGAATTTCTGCTCGGGGAAATTATCGAGTGATTAGCAATGAAAAAGAAGACCCAAATATTTGCAAATAGTGCGGAGTTGAAGTCAATTCCCGCATGCAACGATATCAAAAGGACTAGTCTAGCCATGTGTGGGGTGGGGTGCGGTGGGGGGCACAAAGAAACACACAAGGCAATCCTTGCAGATACCAGCTCCTGAATCTTTTTGGAATTCAAACATTACACTCTTTTTCTACAACCCCAAAGGTAGTGATCCTGTTTGAGTTTTTGACTCTTGAAGTGTAAAAAGACAGTCTCAAAGACCTACTTTGTATACTAACCCTGATATCTGAAAATGCCCCTTTAATACCCCCCCAAACCCCACCTCCCTTTTCCCCAAACCAAAATACTGTGAATTGAATTATATTTTGAGTAATTGAGTGCAAAGGTGACCATAAAGGATAATCCCCTAGTATTCTCAAATCAGCGAAGCAACAAAATGATGGCGTCCGGTGTTGGGACTCTTTTCGAGGGGTAGATGATGTGTGGGACTTGTACTCAAGTAGAAAATTTACAGGACTGAAAATTGAAGTCAGTTCAGAAAATTCACAGTATGTTGATGTGGCTAGAGATGACGATGTAAAGAAAGACTAGTCACCAAAGGCTATAGCAGATAAGATAAAAAGCTTGCACCTCATTGCATCATGTAGAAAACAAAGAACAAGTTGTTTCTGAAGACATAGATTTCAAATAAAGATGACACCCCCCCCTCCATTTTCAATATTCCAGAGCTAATCTATTCTGCCTTGTAAAAAAGATTATTGGATATGTTTTCTGATAGATACTGGTAAAGTGGGCCTTTCTTCAGAGCTAGCAAATTTTCTTGCATCTAATGGAGTTCTGGTTTATGTGCGCTGAAGGAAAAGAGAATCAAACTAATTTTATAATAGAAATAAAGCATACATAGGCCTCGTTCTCTGTAGCTACTTTTGACGAGAACCATATTCTTCTTTGAATTTTGTGGTGTAGTAGTAGTAAGAAATTACAGCAAAATGTGAAAAATAATCTTCTACGGAGAATATGTGGATAGCAATGGAGTCTGATTCGTCCCCCCTCCCCCCTCCTTCGCTTAAAGAGAAGCTCTAAACAAGAAGCCAATCTGCAAAGAGAACTACGCAACCAACTTTAAATGACATTACCAGAATAAAAGTATTGATCAGTTATCATTCAAGATTTATGTGGTGCAAAATTTAGGAGAAGGTGATTATATGAGTTAGCAATGAATTTCTTGTAAAAGGTATTGCAGGATATTACTGAAAAAGCTAATAACTTTGGCTCAGCAATGTTGGATGATGCACATGGAAAACTGTGATTTTAGCTTTTCTGGTGTGGTCTGAACAAAAAGGAACCCCATAATTTTCAAAGAAAAGAAATGCTGCTAGGCTTTTGTAATTGGACGAGACAACTCACATTTATTTGCGATGCTCCATATCAAATTAATATGTGGTGTCAACCTTCTCTGGTTGACCCCTAATCCGTATAACAGGCCTGATTATAACTGGTTGGCAAATAGACCCTTAAGCAGACACAGATAACACTTGGGTGGAATACTGAGTTATAGAAGGCCTCCATCTAGATATTGTACGTTAGGTGAAGAAATTTGGTTACTTAGAGAAGGAACCTAGTGAAGTTGGTAGATCAAGTGCTCATGCAGAGTTCAGTGCAATGGCTCAAGGAACACTGGAATAATTATACATCAATATTTGGTTAAGGAGCTATCTATATAGCTGTATTGTAGGATCTCATTTGTTTAATAATTGTAGAAGTTGATTACAGAAGATTGATTATACGAGTTCTGGGGGATACTTTTATGCATAGTGCAACATCACAATATTTTTTAGTATGGAATAAAATAAGCGTGTACCAAATATGATGACTAACAAAATTATGTTAATTATAGGGGAAAAAAGCAACTAACCAAAAATAATGGAGTTCGTGAGAAATAAAACGAAAAGAAAATGTCAAGTGTACAATTTCTGCCTTCTAAAATAGACTTGAGATAAATATTCTATCAACTCTTGGTTGTCAAGAATCATGAAAGAGCAATTTATTAAGAGGAACAAATGATACTATAATCTCGTCTCCTACTTACCCCATCAAAATGACTAATTATTCTCCACGTAAAGAGATCCATGAAGTGCAACAGTCGTTCAGTAAATACACAATAATTTATCAATCACATGGCCCAGTGATGCAGTGATCCATAGGACGTATTGATCATCAGAATGAAAATTAAATAGACTGGAAACAGAAGTCAACAAGTATTTTACCATAAAGAACTCAGAAGGGAGCCTCAAGTGATTCATCCCAAACATCCGCACTTCCATTTGAGGCATCTTCAGCATCTTCCTCCATTGAAAGCCTGATATATTCTCTGTGGGCAAAGCGATCCCACTCGGTCAAATTTGGGTTTTCGCGTTCCTGCTCAGGTATAGAAAAGAAGTGAATCTCACCAGCCATCTAAGTAATTTGCAGTGTCCCAAGGATGCACTAGAGATATTGAAGCTAAAACCATTACCTGGCGAATTAAAAATGGATCTCGAGTTTCAAAAGCCATGAACTTATTGAGGTTAAAAAGAATATTGAAAACACTGCTGGAGAGTTTGCTGCCCTTTAAGTCGCGCAACGTAACATAACTCTCATCCTGAGTGAAACAAGTTGTCGGAAAAAGATAACACAAAGTAATGACCATTAGAAGAAAATTATAGCAAGCTAAGTATAGCTCATGGATGCATCAACTCAGAAATTCATAAGAATTTATAGACTGACATTTGCCACCAAATAGAAGATGCATACAGAAGCAGCAGTGTTTCACGACATGCCACGTGATTCAGTTCTCTAAACCAGCACTCTTTAGAATTTTGTATTAAGTTACACCAAATAGGTGATAATATCCATCTCACAATGTTCCAGCTGATTATAACCAAGGGTTCTACGATGTGCAATACCTGGCAATGCGTGAAAATCAAGCATCAAGCATTACAAGCTTATGCGTAGATCACGAAGTTTATGTGTAATTATGTAATTTTTAATATTATTAATTTAAATATTGTAGACCAATAGACAAATAAAAATAGTGCACATCTTCACCTTCAGGCATACTTTTCTAGCTCTTTATCTGATTCCAAATTAATCATCTTTTGAAGATGAAGTGAACACTAAAGCTTCCTAGCTTCATTTAGTATATGATTTCTATGTTCCAACCAATTGCAGCCATGTTTCTTCTTTTGCCTTTTTCCTTCTTTTTTTCTTTCTTCCCTGCCCTTCCCTGATTTTTGTCTGAAAAATGATTCAAACTGAATTAAACTAGTATTTTTTTCAAATGAAAATTCTAAGCATAGGTCCTCAACCAAATAATTACAAGTCAAGACCTAATATCCTTTTAACTATTTAGTATTTGGCCTCAATTATTACTATTTTTTATTTCAATTATAGGAATAAGTTTTGAATAAAATTCTTGTGCTTTTCAAGCATACTAGGCCGCCTTAATGGGTTGGCCACATTTTCACATGCAAAATGGCATCACGCATAGAACACTATCACAAATGTTCACTGGTTTCCATAAAGCATTTCCCTCTTCTTTGATAAGATATGAAAAGATATCGAATTACCGTGTCCAAGTTATATTTCAGACCATATTTTACTTACACGTTTCATGGGACCGACAAGTACTACACAATTCTCCATCCACTGATTTTTACTCATTCTATTTTTATTTTGAAATAGATGTGGACAACTATCAGGGGCTATATTTCCAATTCATGGAATTACCCTCCATTACCATAAACCAACTTAAAAATTAAGAACAATCTCATTTCCAACTGAAAACTAGGGCAAAGGAACACCTAGAGATGTATTGGACAAATAGCCAACTAACATAACTAGGAATTTTCCTCAGTAATAAATAACTAAAAATAAAAAAAAAAAGATGGGAAAAATGTGAATAACGTCAAAATATCATTCAAAAATCTCTACCACTTCTTTAGTCCATAATACCGAAAGAATAGATTAAAAGGATCTGGGATTCTTGACATAACTTCGGGAAATTATAATGTGGTGGAGAATTGATGGAGATTTGAAATGTGGTTACTATTCAATAGCTATCAAATCGATGGTAGGAATTATAATGAGAATCAAACATCCCTTAAAATATTGATCTACAAAATACAACCACTTCCAAGCTGAAAAAAATTGGTTTCTGCATCTCACAGCACACATCCAATCCGAATCAGACCTACTTTAAGCAGCATATACCATCCTTGCAGCTTTACAATGGAAAACATAAAGTATTGCTTTTCGTATGACAAATAAAATTGATAAACATCAGAATGTCATGTATCCAAAATCCTTCCTTCAAATAAAACACTATGAGCCTTGGAGACTAATTCGTGAGTATCAATTTTCCTATGTAAACCAAACATCAATCGTTAATAATTATATAACGGATACTTGCCCTCGCTAATTGTTTCCCGACCTCAGATAGATGCAGCACTCTCTTTTTTCCCCTTTTCCCCAGTGTTTATTTTTTATTTTTTTTTTAAAGAATATATAGAGCAATGCCACGTTCAAGGATACTGTCAAGGTAAATAGACTCTTTATCATCTTCATTTTATGTCTGCCTAAGGAAATCTGCCAGAGTTTTGGAATCAGCAGACTTCTGTATATGTGTCTATGATCAACTATGGTATTCTGTCTATTCACGTTAGTTGAGCATCAGTTTCTCTCCATTCATGATATCCAAAGGAATTTGAAGGTTAAAAGATTGGATAAAAAACTACGTCAACCAAAGATTAGATACATGACTTGAACAGGAAAATAAGCCACATTTTGTCTGAACAATGAGGTAATGAGAAAAATCAAGGATATATTGTGCAAGTTCCTAATAAGCTAGAAGTCTCAACTCATGCTCCATTTCGGAAAGACAACCAGCATACTGAATTGGAATATCGACAGCAAGATAGATTATTATATAATCAAAAGAACCAGACTAATGCCTGAAATCCAGGTATTTTAATGCCATAAACATCTCTCATTTTGTGAATCACATAACTGATAATATACCTCCAAAATATAAACTTCCAGAGGTTTAGGAAAAAGTCTTTCAAGATTCTTCCAAAATTCTATCTTGGGTACATACCATCTCACAGTAATAAATTTATGGAAAAACAATAAGTGTCTGGTTCCTGCATAATCACAAGCTTAAAGAGCCACAACTTCAAAAATTATTTAGCAAAATACTGAGACAACCAAATAAGCATTATAACCAATTACAACCAATTACTGTAGCTAAATTATTTCAAGGAAACAAGAAAGAACAGTTATAATGCAGCACTGCTCCTTGAAGCAGCTTATAAGGCATAATTAAGGTACAGTGGTCAAAGCAAGATACATGGAAAAGATGAAAGACAATCTAATAGAAGTGCACCTCAGGATTAATCATATCAACCATCTGGCACAATATATCCTCAAAAAGAACAGGCTCCTGGGCCATGCATTCCATCCTATGCAATTGTTCTTCATAAAAAAATTGCATCTCATTCCTGGTAATAACTCCATTTCCATCCAAATCTATGCACTTGAACCTGATAAAAACTAATAGTTTGTCTCATGGAACAAAATAGAAAATATTGATGAACATAAACTAAAACATCTAAAAGTGCTGTTTGTTTATCATTCTGAGGGCTCATTATATCAGCAATTAGAGGTCTAACGAGTGCAGAGGTTTAATGGGTCCCGTGAATTTTGTGGTTGTAATTGAATGGTTGTCAAATCAATTGGTAGATAAGACTATACTGGAAAAACGAAACTTGAGAAACAAAATCCGTTATTTCTAATTCTCAGTTCTTACAATTAATCCTTTTCCTTCCTCTTTGCATATTTATCAATCAAAATTCTTAAATTTCCTCTAAGCAGAAATTTCTGGAAACGATTGTGGGAATATAGTCTAACATGAGTCATTTAACTCACTTCGTAATTTTTTCAGCATCTGCAGTTGAATCAAATGGAGGCAACATAAAACTATATTATTCTTTCTTGGTTTATCTGCAACTCTTCAAAGCCCCTTTCAGGTGGCCATGGCAAGGACCTCCAACAATTTTGTAGAACCACACCCCAAAACAATTTTGTCCCGTCTATGAAAGCTCTTTGCCAGAGTTTAGAATGAGAATTAAACCAATCCCATCCACTCAGCAATTAAAAATCCTCGAACTCACTTGAAACATCATTCTCCCGTGCAGTTGAAATATTAATTCCAAGAAAACTGTCTTATGTAATGTACCTAAGGTTCAAATATCTCAATGCAGAAAAAATTAAAAAGCCAAGTTTCTGCCAATACTGCTGATGCCTTTGCAAGAGAGTACCAGACACAAGGCTTAGCTTAATGTGCTAACCACAGAGAGAGAGAGAGAGAGAGAGAGTAATCATACCAATACTCAAGACTAGGCTCGCATGATTTATCCTCCTCTGACAATATGAAGTAAACAAAATCTTCATATCCCATCTTTCCTTCAACCTTACTGGTAAACTTTCTGGGAACCTTAGACATCGTAAAAATATAAATACTTGAGGTGATTGTAAAAGCACCCATTAATGAATTTAGCGACTGAGGCAAACTGGTTTACCATGAAAAACAGCACATGAGATACAGACCTGAGAAAATATTCTGTCAACAATTCTGTAGGTGAGTGCATGGTTACCATATCTAATTAGGTTCTCTTTATCAATCAGAAAATCATGATCCGTATCCAGCTCCCAGAACTTGCAATATATCACATAGAAGTGTTCATAAGAGAAGTACCTGTAGCAGATGGGAACACAGGAAGGAATAATATGACGATGATTACAGATCATATTAGTTAAGATTTAAAAAATGAATAAATACTAGGAAATTTAGATAAAAGAAGTTAACATCTATCATTCTTCCATATAATTGCTTGGTAAATCCAAATCTTGCAGAAATAGATAATGTTACTTTCACGACACAGTGATCTCTACTAGGTGATAAAATTGCTATCCATCATTCTCTAACAGGAAAATATCATTTTTGTTAGGCTGCTTTATAAACAGTCTCACAGCACAGAGCAAATCACGTTATCCCTTATAACTAATGCTGTGGGAGCTTAATAATTACAGCAGAAGAGCCATAAATGATTAAGAGATTATGGAAAAGGTAAGAATAAACACAAATCATTCTCCAAAGCAAAATCAGTAAAGTAACATCTATATATACCTCAATACTTTGTTGATATCTTCTTCTTCATCTGCATGTTGCATTGCAGCAATTAAGTTTGAACGTTTCAGCTCTCTAAGTGTAAGATGACCATTACCCGATCTATTGACGTAGTAAAATATTCGGTATATTACAGTTTCAGCTGGCCATTGCAATAAATTCAACCGTTAAAATTTAACCTAGGTAGTTACAGTGTATACAGTGAAACACAAGTTAATAGGAACATTTAAGCAACAAATAGACATTGAACTCAAAAACAAGACTAAGAATATCATGTACAGGTTCAAACCCTTAGTCTATAAATCTATAAAGGGTGGGACTGAAGAGAAACTTTTGATTTTCCATTCTCCCCTTAAATATTTTTTTTCTAATTCCTTATTTGCCCTTGACTCATCAATTTTTAAAAAAATAAAAAAAATAAAAATGCTCAACACGGATGTCAAATAAAGATTTCAACCTGAAGTTTTGTAAGAGTTAACAAACTTTTAAGAGTTACTCAGGTCGGCTTCAAAGGCAATGAGTAAAATCTTTAGATTGCGTTCTCTTCAACGTTTTCAGATTGCTTTCTATTTTCAGTTTCTAAAAGCACCGAAAATACGTTCTCTTTCATATCCTGGAAAAAGCCTTTCCGGAAATGGGCCAAAAAACTACACTCGAAACTCAAAACGTGAAAATCACGTTTCTACGAACAAATGGTTGCATGTAAGATAAGTAATACTCATCAATACAGTTGCAAACAAGATTTTCGGCATGCAAACTTCATGCGAGCATCATCCTTTTTGCTTGGCTCCTTTTATGTGGTAATGAGGTTAAACTTTGTAAATTTATTTTGTTAAGCAAGGTTCAACGTGTGATTATCTTGTCTATGTGAGATGAATACTATCCAAATGTGGAATGATCATCCGAAGTTTCTAATTATCAAGAAGACACTTCATTTATGTGTTGAGTTTTAATTTGAACACATGCTAATGCTATCTATAGTACTTATTATAAATTTATAATTGGACTACTCATTACAAATAGTCAAACTAGATTTCTGCAAAAATTTCAAACGCAATGCATTTTCCAATTTTCCAATTTTCAGAAAAAGTTTTCAAAAATTGCAAACCAAACACATTTTCAAAATTTTTGAAAACAAAAACTCAAAACAGAAAACTGAAAATGTTTTCAGAAGTGAAAATTGAAATAAAAACAGACAGCTAGTTACAGTGCATCTCACTGAAGTGAGCAACATGATTGAATAGGAACATTTACACAACAAATAGTCATTGAACTCGGAGACAAGACTAAGAATATCACGTACAGGTTCACTATATATATTTAAGGTGGGGATTGAGGAGAGACTTTTGATTTTCCATTTTTCCCTTAAATATTTTTTCTAATTCCTTATTTGCCCTTGACTCATTAATTAAAAAAAAAAAAAGCTCAACAGAGATGTCAAATAAAGGTTTCAACTTGAAGTTTAATAAGAGCTAACGAACTTTTAAGAGTTCGTTGTAGGCCTCAAAGGCTATGAGTAAAACTTTTAGCCTTTACATTTTCTATTTTCCATCAATAACCCAATCACCCGTACCTCCTTCAATTGAGACCAAATTATATATTTTTAAATTCTTTATTTACCTCAATTTTAGTCCCTCGTGATTTATTTGATTCAATTTCTTTCTTTTCAAATTAAAATTAAATAATTATTAAAACTACTTAAAACAAATTCAATTTAGTCCTACCTATTTTTACATTATAATTCTGTTCAATTTCATTAATTATACAACAAATTTCATTTCAATTTATAATTTATTACAAATATTTACATATCTCTTAAGTGATAAATCTACCCAACAATGATATTGTGCAAAATAAAGATGATTAACTGTATTTAACATTATTTTAGACCATTGCTTCATCTAATTTAAAATACAGAAAGAGAGAGAGAGAGAGAGAGAGAGAGATATCCTTAATACCAAAGTATAAAGTAAAATTTTTTTGAAGATATTTCGGTATTTCAATAACTACTTTGACCCAAATTCTAATCTTTTAAGTTTTTCAATTCAACAATCACTATTATGCTTCTCAAATACCTCTATGATACAGTTTCTATAATGCTAAAAGTCCACAATATACAATATAAATATTATAATCTTTTCTGTTTTCCGCCCTCATTAACTTATACTACCAACCATTTCAATTGAGATCGATCTCAATCACATTTTTGAAATACACTCGAGAATATGACACGTTGAATCAACAAACTTCTACACAAATACAGCTATCAAGTTTGCCACACTTATCAAATTCTCCAATATTTTGGTGAGAACAAGATCTAAGAAATAGACATCATTAGCAAGATTTTGAATGCTAAATGAGTTTATAAACTCTGTTAAAATTTACGAATTTAGCAATCGTCGACAAATAAACCAACTTTAACAATAACCATAAAACTTCAAATGCCAATTCCTAACATAAGCTTTTCAGTTTTCCATACATCCACATATTATCATACTCCAAATTTTCAATTTGTTTCACATGCCATGTACAAGAATTCAAAGTTAGGCTAAATTTAGAGAACAATTTTGAACCCAACAAAATGCAAAAAAACTTGCACTTATCGCATTCATCATTTACATAGCACAGCCAATGCATGTGCTCATTACTAGTTTCATGGTTGTCTAAAAATCCCATCCGCATGATCATAAATACAGTCAGAATCAGTCCTAACTAAAAACTAACAGACTTCCTCTAAAGCTATACTTCCTGGAACAGTTCATTACCCGACGACATCACATCTAAATTTCTTTTCCCTTTACACAATAATAATAATAATAATCAATAAAGCAAAAAATAATGAAAACATTCTATTTGTTTCCAGAAACATTTAAGGTAAGCAGACTTTTCGTCCCATACTCCACTAGTCTCACAAATCTTTTTCTTCCCACTTGATTTTAATTACCAAGAACAATGAAATTAAATTCCAAATAACTTTTGGTCTGTGGTTTGGATTTGTTTTCACCACTCCAATCAATGCACTGCTACAATGATTGAAAGGTCCAATACCATTGGATATTTTTAATGCAAATCAAGCCAATTTATATTTAATGGACTTCTTCGAATCCGAATATGTTTTTGCTGATATTTGCATCATTATTTTAGATGGAAATAGTAGCTGTTTAACATTCTACAATGGCTATCAACCCACTAACAGAGGACTTCATTTACATCATCCAAGAATACAAAGTTACCAACTGAAGAGCAATAAGCGTCCCAACATTGTATAGCTTTTTGAAAAGGATGAATAAAAATGTAGGGACATCCAACCACCAACCAGCCCCCCTCCCCAAAAATAAGGGGCGTAGGTGGAGGCCCAATGAAGCTTAAAGGGTGTTCTATTTAAAAAAAAAAAAAAAAAGGAGGAAGATCAATAAGCAAAAGGAAAGTCATGAGCTTATTATTTCAATTATTGCTCCAAGGTTGAGAGTGGATGAAAGAATAGACGTATAAACAATCTTTTGTTTTAGAGCACAAACAGTTCCTTCTATTCCAACAAACCACCAACTTTTCTATAGATATTTCTTCTTCATGAATGTTAGGAAGAGAACTTTTCGGTTATACCAGCTATTAAAAAAATTCCATGGTCTATCAAAATAGAATAGGCTAGAAATCTAAGCTCTAATTGATTCATTTTTTTATTCAAAAGCCGTTAACCTAGATAGGCGGACTATGGAGAGTACAGGAATAAGGTTTGCATGTGTATATGGTTCGGTTTATACCATCTCCTTTTCTATAACCCTTGACAATGATTCTGACATTATGACGTTCACTTTATCAAAGTGATAATGTCATTTTTATCACATCATTTAGTAAGTTGGTTCTCACCTAGCACTTGCAAACAGCATGAAGGGGGAACAATTAGAGATAGCAACAAAAGATGAAAGGCTCCAACAAATACAGGTGCCTGGTGACTTGCAGTAAGTTAACTAATACTCAATACTTGTTTCTTTTTATTGTTTGCTACCTTGGTAGAAACCAAACCAATCCAGAGACAGCCAGTTAAATAAGATGACAATCAGGGTCTCTAATTTAGATAAAAGAAGAGAAAGAACTTAACGAAATGCAGGTACAGGTTCCCGGTAGTTTATGAAAAAATGAGTGAGCCGAATGTAACAGCAGCAAGCATACAAATACAGATATACATGCTGCAAGGATTAGATATACGGCATTTCAATTCAAATTCTGTAAGAAGGTATTAAGATATACCCATTCTTAGTCAGGAAACAAATTGAATGATCACTGAAAAAGAGAGAGAGAGAGAGAGAGAGAGAGAGAAATAATCCACGTGTATTAGCTACTACAGTGGTGTCTGGTGCCCCAATGCTTAAAAAATGTCATGAGAGACTCTGAATTGAAACGAAATAATTTTGAAATGTGATAGTCACAGAAGCAGAGATGGCGATAGCATCATTGTAGCTAATCCAACACCGTAGAAATAACTGTAATACTACACTGTTATTATTAACAAGCAAATAAATCCAAACATTCAAAAGCAAACAAACTGAAACTGGTTGAGCTTGCGCTCCAATGAAGCATAACATACCATATCTTTCTTGAAATTCAGGTGTACTGTGTAAGAATTCCAACCCTGGATGAGTTGCCAAAAGTTCTCGAAGCACAGGTTTGAAGTCTTCCTATTTCAAGGTGATCAGAATGGTAAATGTAAGAAGGAAAATAATGAAGTACATAATCGACTTAACCAAATGTATGTCAAGATCACTCTTGGCAAGTCATATGACCTGAGTCAAGTATTTGAGATCTGGCTGCTTCAATACTGTGAATATCTGCGTTGCTAAATCCTTGGTCATTACATTGCCATTGATCCAATAATCAACAAATGCCTCCCTGTATGCACATTCGTAAAGAAAGTAAGAGTAGATATACTCTAACCAAGACTGATCATGAGCAGTAATCAAATAGATACACCAGTCAACCCCGGTTAACTACAATTGATGCAGTATATACAGTAGTTCAGCTTTCCCAACTAAATCATTGCCTACTGATATATACGTACACATTTTTCACCAATATATTCACAATATACAGCTGGTAATCAAAAAAATAGCGACCAATTTGAACTATTGAGATTTTCCCTTAGAAGTCCAAAAGTCTCATTTACATTATTAAGATTGTGCAGTTCCCCAAAAGTTTGGTCCGTAAATTCCGAAAATGTTAAATTAGGGGGAAGATGAAAGTTATGCCAATTAAATAGGTATTCGAGATTTTGGCTGATAGCAGCTTTAAGATACGATACTACGTCATGCTGGAGCGGGGGATTTGGATCAGGCTGCTGCTGTTGAACTAGGTTAGAAATCTGTTCAATTAGGTTGAGAACAACTTCTTTTGGGGTCATCACTTCTTTTTTATTTTAGGATCTTCCTGCACAGCTTCGTGCCAATAGTGATTTCCTAATTCGGCTACCTCTCCCACTCATCAAGGCAGAACATAAGAAACTAAACTATTGTCAAGGGAGACCGGGATACGCTCTGCCCCTTCACCTAAAAAAGGATCAGTTACTGGAGTGATGCGCTTCCCAGGGCCCTCTGCGTCAGAGCGACCCCGCCGGGCAGTCACCCGGAGTTCAAGTTCGATCCATTAGGTTCTTCGATTTGTTCAGAAAAGAAACGAGAGACAAGAAAACGTCTTTGATTACGATTAAAAGGAACAATCTCAAATAGACCAAGATCCAATTTCGAGTCATTTCTTGGTGAACATGATCTGCCATAATCTCTTCGATCCCTTCATTTATGTGCCAGAATAGAGAGAGATTTGGTAGGAAAGTGGAAGAGACTTTTTTGTATATGATAATCAAAGGGAGTGGGAAAGCTGCAGTAATTCTTTGGAAAAGCCCGGTTCTCTTTGTCTTCGAGCTTTCATTCCTCAATCCACTGATTCGTTCCTTCATATACCTCCCCACCAATAGATAGAGACAAATGGGAATAACCGAACCACGTCTACAAAATGCCAGTACCATGCAGCTGCTTCAAAGCCAACGTGATGCTCCTTGGTCAGATGACCAAGATATTGGCGAATACCACATATGATCGAGAAAAGAGTACCTATAATCACATGAAAACCATGAAAGCCAGTTGCTAAGAAAAAGGTAGATCCATAAATACTATCCGAAATAGTGGAGGGTGCTTGATAATATTCCATTCCTTGAAAGCCAGTGAATACTAGAG
>CAVNYN010218228.1:0-47967 GCA_963692815.1 Nyctanthes arbor-tristis | reverse complement strand
AGGACCCCACTGAGCCCGAATCATCAAGATACAGACGTGGCAACGAGCTACGCAATAGCCAGTAGGTGGTTGATGGTGAATGTTTCTTTGGAGCCACTGAGCTAATACTTAAATTTTCCCTTTTCTGTTTTAGGAGAGGGTAGGCCGTAACTGATATCCCTGACCTTTAAGAAGTGGTTGAAGAGGTCGAAAGTTTAGAAAATTGGGCTCGCCACATTAGGAACCTAGCAATGAGGACTCTCTGATTGAGGTCAGGCTATCGGTTCCTAGGTTAGAGCGTAGCACCAATAGCCCCCTAATAGTAAGTAATAGTTATATGCCGGATCTACTTATTCTTGCTTGGTGGTTTGACATCGGTGTTTTTATGTTTTCAGGTAAGAAAGTTCACTGAGAAAGAACTCAGGAAATGAGGTCCGCCAAGGAAATCACCGCTTCCTTGGAGAAAAAAGAGCAGAGAAAATGCCTCCGTGAGAAGGCCATGGGCAAGAAGGTTGCGCCAACTACTGACTTGATGGTAGCGGACCCTCCCGTAAAGCTCCGGTGAGTTGGTTGTCCCCTACTCTTCTAGGCTCTTCTTCTAATTGACTGCCCCTGTTTCAGCGTTAGGAAAGAAGGAATTACCTGTTCAGGAGAGGGGAGCCCTGGACCTAGTGGCAGACTATTTGTTCCTCCCCATTCAATAGGATCAGTGAGCTACCTTGGAGATACTGAAAGGCAAGAGGCCCAAGGTTTTGCTCAGTTTCAATCTCGCCAAGAGGCCATTTGAGAAGCCTGTGGAGGGGTTATCGGGGAATGTTATGATGCCATGGGCGACGTGGCCAGAGGCTGGTCAAAAAAGTGGAAGAAATGTATGACCTCCATGTCACTTACTGAGCTCCTTCAAACAAGCGTGGCCATGTGAAGGCGTTCAGTTGTTTTTGACTAGCACGCTGAGGATCACATTCGCAGGGTCATCTCTGATACCAAGAAGATGACCCAGGAGGCGGGGGAGGCTGCCAAGGCGAAGGAGGAGGCTGAACTGGCCCTGAAGGAGAAAGAGCAGGATCTAGCTGTTTCCAAAGATGAACCAGCCATGCTAAGGAACGAACTGGAGGCCACTAGGAAGATAATTGAAGGGCTGGAAAGCATGCTGGCAACTAAGAGGTCGAATCACGAGTAGGATCTTAAGAAGGCAGAAAGCAGGGCCGCGTCTGATAAATCGGTCAGATATAGAAAGACGATGGCCAAGTATAAGACCTCAGACGAGTTCAAGCAGGCCAATGCTGGGGTATACTACGAGACGGCCAAGGAGCTACTGGGAGAGATCAAGAAAGCTCAACCAGAATACAACCTCGATTTCCTTAAGGAGTAGGTAGCCAAACTTAAGCAAGATTGCGGCTTTGAGAGCTCAGACGATGAGGACGCTAAGGTCAACGCTCCCACTAGCGAGGACTTTGAGGTTCCTACTCTGAAAGACCAGACCTGAAGCCTCTCTTCCTTTATTTTTGAGTTTTTTACTGTAATTCTTTATGAATGAGAAAGATTTTTATGCAACTGTCTTTTCGTTTAAATGACTTTGCCACTTATTGTCTTATCGCATTTACTTGTACAAATTTCGGGCCAAAGTGTTAGGACACTTATCTAGAAGCTTGTTCTAGTTTAGGTCATGTCCAATGGATTCGAGTGAGGGTTCGTACAAGTGTCAAGCCATTTAACTAGAAATTGATTCTAGTTTCAGTCGTATGACTGATTATCACAGGTGTTAGGTCGCTAGCCAAGGGTTTGCCTCAACTTTGTTCACGTAACCATCAACTTGGATGTGAGGTTAGTGGCTAACAAGCCAAATTTGTTTTAAAAGAGTGTTAGGTCACTGGCAGGAAGCTCGTTCCCACCTTGGCCGCGTAACCTTTACTCAGTTGTAGATTTGCCTTATGTGGGGCCTTGGAGAAGTAAGGATATAAGTATTTAAACAGTCCAAACAATTGTTAAAAACAATGTTGATCTGCTAGGTCATGCATTATCGGTGTGGCAGTTGTGATCCTGTGAAAGAGTGTGGATTTACCAACCGTGACCTAACAGTTGTGATGCAAGGTTTTAGAGTTGATACCTGGCTATTGGTAATATTTCTTCAGGTGTTCGGCATTCTAAGGGTGCATCAACTCATCCCCTTGCATGTTCTCGAGCACGTAAGCCCCGTTTGATACTACTTGCTTGACCCTATATGGACCTTCCCAGCTGGGCCCTAGGGTTCCCTAAGCCAGCTCCCTAGAGGTTAGGAAGACTTTACGTAAGACTAGATCTTTTACTTCAAACCGGCGTACTCTGACCATGGCATTGTAAAGCTTGGCGCAGTTTTGTTTGCATGCCGCATTTCTAATTTCAACGAATTCCCTTTTTTTTGTAATGAGGTCGCGCTCATTGGCAAAGAGCTCATTGTTTCCTATCTCGTTATAGTGGGCTACCCTAGAAGTAGGGACTTGTAATTCAACGGAGATTATAGCTTTAGCTCTGTATGTGAGGAAGAGAGGTGTTTCCCCAATTGCAGTTCGACAGGTAGCTCGGTAGGACCACAAAACCGCGTGGAGCTCTTAAGTGCAGCTCTCTTTCATAGCTTCCAAACGTCTTTTCAATGTCCATTTGATAATTTTGTTGGTGGTTTTGACTTGTCCATTGGCTTGCAGGTGATGGGGAATAGAATAGAAGTTTCTATACCCAACTCTTCACAAAACGACCTGAACTTTATATTATCGAATTGCTTGCCATTGTCCTTGACTATAGCGTTTGGGACCCCAAATCTGTAGATAATTGATTTCCAAATGGCGTTCGTTGTTTTTTTTGCTCCATGATGGTGGTAAAAGCTTCGGCTTTGACCTATTTTATGAAGTAGTCAATAGCAACAATAGCGAACTGGGTCCCCTTCGCCTTTTGGGAGTGGGCTAATAAGATCTATCCCTCACTTGGCAAAGGCCATGGTCCTATGATTGAGGTTAACTCTTCCGGTGGGCTTCTTATTAGGGGAGTAAAACTTTTGCACTTGTCACAAGCTTTAGTGAAGTCGACTACGTCTTTTCTGACTCTAGGCTAGAAATATCCTTGCCTTAGGATTTTCTATGCGAGGGCTAGCCCATCTGAATGGTTGCCACAGACTTCAGAGTAAACTTCCTCCAAAACAGCTCATGCAACTAGGGTGAGGCATCTTAGCAGAGGTCCGGCGAAGCTTCTTTTGTATAGCTTCCCATCAACTAATGAGAATTTGGCAAACCGATGTCTGAGATTCCTTACCTCTACGTCTGTGAGGGCCACTACCTCCTTTAAGAACTATGATATAGTCCACCCAGTTGTTTGTCGGGCTTATTTTTGTCGTTGCTATCTCTACTTTGTCAACGGATGAGGTCGCCAATTGGGATGTTGCGTAGCTCACCCGCCCCCTAACTGGTGGATAGCTTGGCCTGGGCGTTGGCATGGTTATTCTCAGCTCTTGGGATTCGCATGATCTCAAAGTGATCCAGATCTTTCATCTCTTCCAATAGCTTGCTCTGGTATAGGGAGAGCTTTTCGCCCTGCACCTCGTAGATACCAATCGTTTGGTTTACTATGAGCTGGGAGTCGCTCTTGATGATTAGCCTTTGGATGCTCATTGATTTTTCCATACTGACCCCAACCAAAACTGCTTCGTATTCTACTTCGTTGTTTATTGCGCTGAAGCCAAACCTAATAGCCTGGTAGTAATAGTTCCCCATGGGACTAAAGATAACAATTTTGCTCCAGAAGCATAGCTTGTGGAGGATCCATCGGTATACAGTTCCCAAGTTAAGGGCTCTGTACTGTCAAGGTTAGATTCAGCGGGCATGAATTTGGCTATGAAGTTGGCCAGAGCCTACCTTTTGATGGCAGTTTTTGGCTTGTATTTAATGTCGTACTGACTGAGCTCTATAGACAACTTGGCCAAGCGACCTAATAGATCGGGTTATTGAAGGACCTACTTTAGAAGAGCGCTTGTCAAGCCATCGGTCGTGTGCTTGAAGAAGTAAGGTCGGAGCTTCTTCTAAACAACCACGAGAGCGTATGCGAGCTTTTGCGTTGGAAGATATCTAAGCTCTACATCCTACAAAGCGTGGCTCACATAGTAGACTGGGAATTAGGTCAGTCATTCTGTTCTGACCAAGAACGCGCTGATTGAAGATTCTGATATAGCCAGATATAGAGACAGTGTTTCCCTTAGCAAGGGTTTGGATAGTAGAGGAGGAGAGGAGAGATGGTCCTTTAGCTTAGTGAATGCGACCTGACATTCTTCCGTCCACGCGAACTCTTTTAGCTTCTTGATGGTCTCAAAGAAAGGTTTGCTCTTATTTGTCGATCAAGATATGAAGCGACCTAGCACGACAATCCGTCCAGTGAGGCACTGAACTTCTTTTATTGATTTGGGATGTTCCATATCAAGAATTGCCCTTACTTTTTTTGATTTTGCTTCGATTCCCCTTTGATTAACTATATTTTCCAGAGGCTACTATAAAGGAGCGCCTTTTGGGGTTGAGCTTCATCCTCTTACTCCTGAGGACTTGGAACATTCTGGAGAGGTCTTCCATGTGCTGCTCTACTTGAAGGCTTTCGATGAGCATTTCGTCAATGTAAACCTCCATAGTCTTGCCAAGCTGACTCTTGAACATGGAATTTACTAATCGTTGGTAAGTTACCCCAGCATTTTTCAATCCGAACGGCATCATCTTGTAACAATAGAGGCTCAGTCCATTATGAATTAGGTGTGCTCCTCGTCTCCTGGGTGCATGGGGATTTAGTGATAACCAGAGTAAGCATCCATAAAGCTTAACAGCTCCTGTCCCGCTATGGCATCGGCCATCTGATCAATTCTAGGCAAGGAAAAGCTATCTTTGGGGCATGCTTCGTTTAAGTCTATGAATCAATGCAGAATCTCCATCTTCCATCGCTCTTCTTCACCAGGATTTGATTGGCCACCCACCGAGGATGCAGTGCTTCTTTTATGAACTTATTCTCTAACAACCTATCCACCTCCTTGGCCAAGGTCTCATACCTTTCACCATTGAGAGGTCATCTTTTTGTTTAACGGGCTTGACCATAGGGTCAATATTGAGCTTGTGGCAGGAATGCTTAGGATCAATCCCTTCCATATCCTCATGGACCAATGTGAAGATGTCCAGATGTTGTTTCAAGAATTGGACGAGTTGGGCCCTTAACAGTTCCTTCAGCCTCGCCCCGATTCTCAGTTCAACTTCTAGCCTTGTAACGCTTAGCTTTATGGTCTCGAGCTCATCACTTGGGCGACCTTGTGCTCTGGAATTGTCAGCCCTTGGATCAAGGGGATGAATCTCCAGGAAAGGTTTTATATTAGTGACACGTTTTGGGCTGGATCTAGGCGAGGAGGACTGGCTACCATGCATGACGGCAGTTCCTTGACTAGTAGAGAACTCCATGGTGAGGCATTATATAGAGGTTGTGGCTTTAAACTCGTATAAGATGGGGTGTCCTAGTATGGAGTTGTATCTAGAAGGCGCATCCATAATGAAGAAATCAGCGGGGCTCGTCCCCTAACTCTACAGGGAGCGTGACCTGATACTTGGCCTCTACGTGATCTCCAAAGAAGCCTTGAAGTTTAGCTCCACAAGGCCTTACACCCCTTGGGTCGATTTTCATCTGCTGGAAGGCTTTTCAATATATAATGTTCACGGTGCTACCATTGTCCACCAAGGTCTTGTAGATCTTAATACTTGCAGCTGACATGATAATGGTTAGGGCACTCACATGGGGGTTTACTAGCTGTTGGCATCTTCGTCGCGATGGGAGAAAGAGCTAGCTTACGAGAAGGGTATATGCTTCTCAGGTAAGTGATAGCATATCTGGGCCTTACTCATGAGACCTCGCCTCTATTCGTCAGAGCCCTCCGTGTCAAGGTTTCCACAGCTGAGAATACAGACCTCAGTGGGAGGTAGGTTTTGTGAAGCTCGGGCTTCGAGGTCTACTAGGGAACGAGCTTACCTGTCCAACCCTTAGTGATTATCTATGTGTTCGCCCAAGTGTCCCTGTCCAATTAGCCGCTTGATCACTTACTTTAGGTACCTACAGTCATTCGTACTGTGCCCCACAGCCCTGTGATATCTACAGTGTTTCAATTGGTCCGCATTCTTTCTCTGCTTCTTTGTGGACTTTGATTTGAGCGGCATTGAGTCACCCCTCAAGAGGTTGCATATATTGAGGGTAGTGATCGATCTGGTAGGGGTGGATGATTCTTGGTCCCCTTCCCGGTTGGAAGATTCTTCTTCAAGGTCACTTGGTTGTTTCTTCAACTCATCTAGCCCGTGGGCTTATTGAAGGGTGGCCCAGTGACCTCGAGGAATCTATAGAAGAGGGCTTGACTTTTGTTTGTGCGGATGAGCAGGCATTGAGCCTTTTCTTGAGTAAATGCTGCTCCTAACCACATTTTTTGAGGGACCTAGCGCGGCCAACCTGTTGGAGGCTGGGTGGTTAGACCCTTGCGTCAGAGTGAGGCTTAACCCTCTCTTGATGTGCCTCTCTAGAAAATTTTTCCTCTTTGGGGGTCTTTTTTGTCTTGTTGGGATGTTGGCAGGTTGTGCTGCTGCAACCACCGGACTTCTTTGGCGAAGGCCTCTACCTATAGCCTGAGAGTTTCCATGTCCGTTGCCACTGCCAGTCATGAAAGGCTAACATTGGTAGTGCCCGGGTTTTTTCAGAACCCATGAAGGAGTCTGACATTGCTATTTCTTGGCTTTTGACTTTTAGAGCGTCTTCCACTCATTTCCTTTCACCGGAGGTTTAATTTCACTAGGAGTTTGTTTTACACAGCTTTTTGTAGAGATTTCCACAAACAACGCTAACTTGTTGATATCAAATTTAGCCTTCAACTCAACAAACAAGATTTGTACTCGCGGGAAATTCGTGTTTGAATCAATATAAACAATAAATGTTAAAAAAAAAAAGGAATGTTTATAATAAATGGAAGACTATAAATGTATTAAAGACAAGAAGAATGAGATTTAGGTGTCGAACCCCTTCTTAGCTCTGTTTGCCTTCTATTTATAGTGTACATTCACCATTTGCTTGGGAGTAATGATTACATGAATTTAATGCGGACACGCAAGAGTGACATAAGGGCCTAATCGACTGGGATTGCACCTCTACTTTGTTGCTAAACTATGCATAGGGCAAGTAACCTCCACATTACATTTAGTGCTAGAGTCTCATCAGCCATAAGTGATAAGATTTCCCACGTGGGTTCCTAAGCTACTGCTGAGTTGGCATGCCCACTACGCTTGCTAGGTTGCGACTTCTAGTTGAAGCACCTGTGAGCTCGCTGGCTAAGTGCCTGTATGTCCTAATCCGTAGGAACGATGGCATAAAGATTTATCTTTTTGGTCGCTAAATCAAGTCACTAGATTTTTTGGTCGCTAGACAACTAGGTCGCTATGTTACCGGGTTAGGCGAGGCACCCAGGGCCTGTCTCTAGAACCCTGTGACCGTTGACCTTTAGCCTTCATTGACTCTTTACGACATGGTGGATATAGACAGAATACACTCAAAATAAAATCTGAACAAATCTTTAAACAAATTTCTTGGGAAAGTAATAATTAATTAAAAGAAACAAACCCAAAAGAAACATACATCAGTTCCAATGTGAACCATGAAGAGATGGAATATTTTTAGTAATATGGAAGAATCTAGTAGAAATTGAAAAAGATAGGAAGAGAGAACCCAACCCAACCCAACTTGTACCAAATTGACACAAAGCACTTTATGTTGGGTTGGTTTCTAGATGTGGCCGGGCTGGGCCTATTTTAAAACAACTTAATTTTGGGTTGGGTTGGTTTTAGGCAAATACTGGTCTAACCTAACCCATTACCTTATCTAAGGAAAAGAGAAGCAACACGCTGCAGTTCAATTGATTGCAAATGTTCTGACACGAGATGTCTCTAATATGATTACGATACCAAACAAATTATATGGTATAATAATATCAACCGATAATATGACTTGAAGAGGATGTAGTGATTTGTTGATATTATTATGAATTATAGGACTATCTGGTACCATTATGACACCAAATATCTGGAGCTTGAACATTCCTACTTGGGAGAATTTTCTACTTAGGAAAAGGTTAATATGTTTGGAATTTTTCTACTTGAGGTACTCTTTAATAAGACATCAAATCTTATGGAAAGAAGGGTATGCCTATGAGTTGCTTGGTATACTTGGATTCTTTACTTAGATTTTGGCATGATTAAAGACTATATATGCTTGGCAGATAGGTAAAAGTTTAACGCAAGATTTGCTCATATCCAGAAGTGGTTCACAGTACAACAAGAAAATTGAAAATCCGAAGAGGCTAGTGAAAGTTTTAGTCATTTTATTATGCAAGAATCAATAGAAGTCGAAAATGAGTCTTTACCAACATCCACGTCAATCACCTAATTGATGAATTTTCCATTTCCTGATTATGCTCATCTAACTACTACAACTTTTCGTTATATTCCTATTGTAATTGAAATAATACGCGTTTAAGCGTAAATAGCACGTCAAGAATGAGATTAATTATAATTTTTTCTTTCCCATGTTTTTAGCTAAGCAAGGTCGAATGAAAGTAAAACTAAATTTTTTAGAAAAAGGGAAATTTTTGAAATACGCCCTTTTATCTATAATGTATTTACAATTTTTGTATAATATTTTAAGAAATTGCAATTTACACATTGCATTTCATTTAATATTGACAAAGCTCACCTTTTTTTGGAAAAAAATTAAAGTATTTAAAAATTAATTATTTTGACGAAATTACCCTTTTGTTACTAAGAAATCATATATCATATATTATGTTATATAATACTCTACATAATATTTCAATATTTTTCAAAATATTAAGGTAACAATTGTTATGCCAATTTTTTTTTTTTAATTTCTCACTTTTATTCTGTAATATTTTTCTAAAACGTAGCGATTTATGATAATTGAAATGTTGTAAGCAATTTGAAAATAAGGAGTCATGACCGTCACAATCATCACTACTGCAAATTATTTGCATTTATTACAAAAATGTTTTACTTTTATGATTTTCTTATCTTTCTTGTTTAAAAGTAGATATCAATAAAGATGAAAAACACATAATAAAAGTGATTCGAGCAACTGCTACAGTGTTTATGCATTCACATTCCCGAAAGGGTTTCCAGAGTTCAAATCACACCTCCCCTCTACTATAATCCCTCGCCCCCATCTCCCTTTATATCAAAAAAAAAAAAGGGGGGCGGGGGAAACTGAGTTGCAAAGCAATACCAAATATTGCATATAATTTAACTTTATTTTTTGTAACATCCTCGAATGTTGTAAATTTTCTTCATTATCCAAGAAATGGCCTTTTTGATTTTTTCCCCAATCGAAAAATATTTCATTCATTCATAAAACATCTGAGGCCAGAGCATGTACGATGAAATCCAGAGGGACATTCTCCCAGCAAAGATTTAGACCTCTATCTAATGCACTTGTGGCTAATATATAGGCCAAGTCATTGCCTTCCGTACCGATGGCATAAAAATGACATGCTTTGAACTCTTGAGAAATGAATTTAACTCGCACCAGTTGAGGACCTTCAAGCACTCAAGGTTTAGGCTCTTGAATAAAACATATAACATTGTTGGCATCCAACTCAACCACCACTCTCTTACAATTCAATTCCCTTACCAATTGTACCCCTCTAAGCCATTGTGCCCAACATTCTCCATAGTGAGGCGTTACTCTTTTGTTAACCGTATAATCGCATGCCCTTACGAGCCTCCCCTTATTGTTCCAGTAGACAACACCAGTACCAATTTGATTCCTCCTTCACTGAAGCATCCACATTAATCTTTACCCACCCCTTCTCCAGTTTCAGTAGCCTTCAGTTTCATCCCCATGCTATTGCCTCCCACTCGAGTGTAGCCGCCAATACTAACCCCTACCCCATATGCACTTCCTCCATCTGCCCCTCTTCTCCCTTAAACACTAACCAATTATATGTGCTTGAACACTTCCAAAGTATAACCAAAAAGCGAGCAAACTCTGACCCATCAAATCTCCGTCAAGCCTTGAGGATAAGGTCGCACAAATGACCATACTCTACCTCATCCAACAGCCTCCCAAATATGGTATTTCTCCACATAGACTCCAACATTGGGCATCTTATGAGAGCATGCATCGTATCCTCCACATCCCACTTATATCAACGGCATAAAGAATTCATATGAACGGTCTCCATTAAAAGAAGTTCATTGCAATACGTCTCAAAAAATTTTCCAGCCAAAGAATTTTATTTTGCTTGGTATATTCAAACTCGACAAAGCCTTCCACCAGCCACCACGTCAACTTTCTTACACTGTCCCCTCTTCTTGCTTCAAGTTCATAGCTAGAGATAACCAAGACTCGACTATACTCCTCAATGGATTCAAAATGCCACATAATTGTATCTTCTACATTCGAGTTACCCCTAGGCATGGCTAAAATAATTTTAGTGTCAATGAGGTGGAACCGTTGGCATAAAGACTTAGCATGTCACTCCCCTTCGTTGTTCATAAGTTCTCAACCCGCATTTGGTGATCCTCCCATGGAGGTGTAACCAACCTAAAAGGAAAAACATTCAAGGGCTACTGAAAACACTGAAGCCTTCTTCCTATTCCCAATCCTCCATCTAATCCCTTTCTTCAACAATTCTCTTTCACACAAAACACTTTGCTAGAGAAACAAACACCCTTACTTGCAATCTGCATCCCAAAAGTTGCTAAAACAGTGATGCTTTGCCCATAACAACTCTGCTACCAAAGATTGAGGATTTGTAATAATTATCCAACTTTGTTTTGCTGCTAACGCCTTGTTGAGAGCTTCAAGCTCTCTAAATCCCACACAAACTTTAAATTTTGACTTGCACATCAAGTCCCAAGAAATCTACTGAGCTCTTCATTTATCTATTGAATCACCCCACCAAAAGGAGGAAGCTGGGAGGGTAAGCTCATTACTAATATCCTTCGGGAGCCTAAAGAGGCTCATGGTGTAGTTGGGTATAGATTGCACCACTGCTTTAATCAAGACCGCTCTACCCCTAACAGATAATGATTTTCAGTGCCACAACTGCAGTTTCTTCCATGCTCTATCCTTGATTCCCCCAAACACCCGCACTCCTATTCTCGCTGATGAAAGATGGCAGCCCTAAATAGGTTTGATGTACAACATTCTAATTCAACCCAAAAAAAAGTCCTCAATTCCCATCCGAGTATTGGAATTAGTATTTGGGAAAAAGGTAATCTGAGACTTTTTAAGGTTTACCTTCTGCCCAGAGGCCTCCTCATACACCTGTAAAATGTGGCTTACCACATTATACTCATCCAAATTGGATCGACAAAATAGGAGGCTATCATCTACAAAAAAATAGGTGGCAGATTTTCGATGCATTCCTACAACAGCCAAACCCTCGTACCTGTCCGATTTGCTCTACCCTCAAGGTTAATTGTGGCAACCTTTAGCACAAATAACGAAGAGATATAGGGATACAGGATACCTCTGTCTCAATCCCCTAGTTGAAACAATAGAACTATGTGGTTCCCTATTAACCAAAATCGAGAACCTCGTTGAAGCAATACATCTCCACACCAAATTTCTCCAGTGCACAAGAAATCCCATCCTCGCCATCATACTCATCAAGAAATCCCATTCCACCTGGCCATAAATCTTACTTATATCAAGTTTAAGAGCCATGCAACTCGGACCCCCACTGGCCTTCTTATGAAGCGAGTGCATTAAACTCAAAAGCGCAAATAGTATTGTCGGTAATTAACCTGCCAGGTACAAATGCACTTTGGAAAGGGGAAATCAAACGAGGAAGCACATGCTTCAACCTATTAGCGAAAACTTTTGACACCACTTTATACAACACATTACATAAGAGATCGGAAGAGCACACGTCTACAAACCGGATTTTTAATCTTAGGAATGAGAACAATAAAAGTATCATTTATTCCTTCTAAAGTGCCATCATTATTAAGTATATCCAGACAAAACAATGTCACCTCATCACCAATAAAATCCCAGCACCATTGATAAAAGTTGCATGAGAGCCGTCCGGCCTTGGAGCTTTGTAGCTACCCATACTGAGGGGAACCGCCCGAACCTCTTCCATCGTGAAAGGTTAGGCCAAAATGGATAAATTTTCCTCAGTAAACTGTGCATCCTCATCCCTAGCAGCCGTGTTGAACCCATCATGCCATATTTACTGTGAGATGAAGAGTTCCATAAAAAAAATCACAAGCAACCACCACCACTTTCTCTCCTCTTTCCCGCCACTGCCCAGCCTTGTCAAACAGCCCTAATATGTAATTTTTTGCCTTCTTCCCTGCTACCTTTTTGTGGAAAAAAGTTGTATTTCAGTTCCCTAACTTCATCCAATTCACTTATGCATGTTGGGCCCAAAACACACCCCCCCTTCTCAAGCAAAGACTCCAACTAGAACTCTAATTGTTTCACTTCTCTCTCACCCGCCTCCCCCTGCAGTATGGTAAGCAGAGAATCAATTTATTTAACCACTCAGCCACCATTTCCGTTTTTCCATTCCACCAATCTCAACCCACAAACCTGAAGTTTCTCTCTAATTGATGTCGGAGATGAATTCTTCCATGTACTTTGAATAACCTCCATGCAACTGTCCTCTCCCAAGCAATATTGTTCCAGCCTAAAACTTTCCTCAGCCCCATCCACAGTTCTCTTTCCTAGCTAAATCTGCATGTATCACCCTATGATTAGTACCATAAAAATCCAGGTGTGAAAGTTGTCATCTTTGATGCATGTCTCTCCACCTCATACAGATCGGAAGAGCACACGTCTGAATCTCATCCCCAAATAATTGGCCCCACAGAACAATTCTTCGATATGTATTTTGGCCTAAGAAAACCCAAATCCACCAAATAACATTTATGAACAACTACTCTAAAACCCACCATAACACATTTTCTCATGCCCGATCCCCCGATCCACTCATCGTCTATGAGAATTTCATTAAAATCCCCTAGTAGCAAAGTTAGAGATAAGTCTTTGGAGCATAATCTATTGATGAGTTGCCAAGTATGATCTTTCTTCTCTTCCACTGGATCACCGTAAATTACCAAAAACTGCCATCCTCTGTAGTGACCCTCGCGTCAATATGCCTATCTGAATATTCATGAATTACCACATTCCATTCCTCTTTCCACAGCAAGAACAGCCCCCCTACTTCACCCCTTTAAGTCTATATGAACGTGCCCTCCATTTCCAAAGTTCTACTCAATTGTACAACTCTATATCTGAATAGCTTACTCTCTGTAACAAAGACCAAGCTCAGGGAGTTTTTGCGAATGATTCTTCATAATCTTGATGCATGAGTCCCCCCATTTCCTATGCATTCCAATTTAACAAAGTCATGGCTCTCAGCTACATTGTCTATATTTATGATATCTCCAAAGCTCCTCTCTTTCTCTCTCCTTTCTCAGAGCTAACAACATGCAATTCCTTTCTCTTTACCCCAGCCACTCCGGCCTTCTCGAGCAAAACTCCATTCAAAACCCCCCGCTATCCCTTGATTTTTTTGAGTACGAACCCCTGCCACTTTCTTCCCTTTCTTACCTAACCAGACTCGCCCCCCGTCTACTGACTTCAACACTTTTGTTCTCTCTTCCATTAGCCCTTCAAAATTAACTCGTGCCCTCGACTCACACCCTCTATCCTCCTCTATCACTCATTACTTCAGCTGTTGATCCCACTCTCTGTCTTCTCCACCCACCTTTTTGCTGACCATCTGACTGAGAGCCACGGCCAGAGCTGAAGAGAACACATCATCCGACCCCTTACCCTTTTCTCCCTCAGTATAGTTCATCCTTGCCCTACCTCAACTTCCTATAGGTGCTTTAGTAAGTCATTATAGCGATGATGCTCTCGTTTTCACAGCACTGATGGAACTTTCTCTATACACTCCTGAAAGACATGATTGAGCTTTCCACGAAGAGTAAAAAATCTGGCAATTTTTGCTGCTTGGAAGTAACGCGTACCATCTTGCCTTCATCTCCCAATTACACATTGAGAAATTGTTTGATGGGTTTCAAAACATCCAGTGTACATCAGATTTGAAGAAATGAACCCCAGCAAGAACCCCTTCAAACGTGTCCACATCCATGTATTCACTTATGGAGTTCCTAATCACTCGAGCATCACCTCTATGCATGTGTAACAAGGGTAACCTAAAAGCTTGAATCCAAGATGGCACCGATTGAACATTCATCGTCTTTGGAATTAGATGACCATCAATCTTTGGTAATGCAATCAAGCTTCTCCCGAAATTCCAAGGATGGTTGTCCCATAACCGGCCCATGTCATCCTTGTTGTCAAGCTTGGGATTCCAAATATTCCTCATTGTATCTCAGAAAGTCTCTCGTCCAAACGATTGTCCACTAAATAATTTCCCTAACAAGCTATACTGGGCCACATCATTATACTTCGCAGTCATAGTAGAATCCAACACAACAACCTCATCCTCCTTGTCTGTGAAGTGATCGCCATAGTGTTTCAATGTCCTCTATGATGCACCTCCTATAGAGTTTTGGTGAAGAAACCTTGGCCGTTAGCAAAAATTCAGTCTCTCTGGTGGAAATCTAGAGAGAAAAAGTCCGCTTGCTATGTGGTTTTCTACTTCTTTATATTAGTTTTCATATTTTAACATTTTTTTTATTAAGCCAAGGAAGTGGTCTTTTGAATGTTGCAATACATAAAAATTTTTGATAAATAATAAATTAGTTGAGTCAAAATATATTTTCCTGAAGAATAATTTAAGGCATATAGAATTTATTTTTTAAAGTGGTAGAATATATTTGTAAGATACTTTAGTAAAGTTGTATTTTCTTAACAATGAATAAAGTCTGTTTCTTAATAAAGGCAAGGAAAATTGAGTACTGCCTTTATAAAATACTTTGCTTTTATAAGTAGTATCAATTATTCTAAGATAAAAATGTTTGTAACATTTAGGATGCCTCTGGTGGTAGACCCTTAATGCTCACAGTCAGGATTCCCGTAAACAATCATTTGCTCTCCTTGAAGTTGTCACCACTCTTCGTTACTTCCATTGTCACATCTACAAAGCAAAACTATATGAGCTAGCACTCAGTCAGTAATGGCATGCATTATATGATGATTCCACACATTACAATGCACCATACCCCGCATGTAAAACACTGTAGGAACTCATAATCAAAAGGGTTACATGCACATGCCTTGCCGGAAGGTCAGTCTTAGTGTCACCTCGACTTAAGATCCTTCTATTTGTTCATCGTGGCCTCAAGGAGATGACAAAGACTTACCCATATCATCAAATAATCAAGTCTGGCCATAACATACAACTGCTGGGTCTCAAGACCATGCCTGATATATATAAACCCGGTCGATGGTCGTCGGGTCCTCAACACCCACAAGTATATATATCCGTGCAATAAATATAATGTGATGTAACTATATAGAAATCACACCATCCTCCCTAGTGTCTCATGCCAGTCACTATGCCGCATGCATATTCTCATCTCTTTCATCATGATCGAATGTTTGTATATGGCATAAAATATCATTTTTTTTTCAACATGTCGCAAATGTGCCAATTATGTCATGCCCAATTCTCACGTCTTATAACAAAGATAATCTATCAGATAAATATTGTAGGCATGACAGACAACCAAATATCACATTGTCACGTAGGAGCATATAATACTACTGTTTTGCCTTGCAGTTGAACTATTACTTACTTGAGTCTTTAGCTATCAAAGGATGCTAGTAGTTTTAGCACTTCTGAACATTCTATTGCATTGGCCATTAATATCTCTCATACTTTCAAATTTATTCTAACATCTACAGATACAAGATTTCCTATTCATTTATTTTCTTAATATTTAACTATGACAGTCAAACTAATTGAAATTAAAATACTTACCAAGTCGTCAAACTCACACTCCTTTCCAATCTTAATTCCATATTGTAGATAGAAAGGTCATTTGTTCCGCCATTAAAATCATATCCGAAAGTAATGTAGTAGGTGAAACATGGGATGTACCACATAAAAGTAGGAGCGCACTCTATAAGATTTAATATGGAGATTGAAACACAGCCTATAAAAGAGAGGACACACGACTTCCATATATTGAAAGGGGCCTTAAAAGAGGGAGCATGCCACCCTCAAATATTAGAAGGCGCTCCCCAATATTACTGAAGAAGGGAGGCTCGCCCCCTTTATGAATTGATAGATCTTTTCATGCATACATATGGGGGCCATTAGGAATCAAGTTTTCCTTTTTTTTTTTAAATTTATTCACCATGTGGCAACCACACAAATTCATTTTTTTATTTATTTTATTTTATTAAGTTTCATCTTTTACCTATTTATGTTTTTACTTGGTACTTGACGTGTCAAATGAAGTTCAATTAAAGAATTCCCCATGGAAATATATAATATAGTACTTTATAGTGGAATTTCTAAAATTCTAAAATTGTTTGTAAAATTTACGGTATTTTAGTATTAGAGATATCTCAAAATATAATTTATATTCTATTAAATTATCACGTGCTTCGTAAAAGTATAAAAATAATACTTTTAACTTTGGGGCGTTACGAATCCTCCTTTTCTTAAGAAAATTTCGTCGGCGAAATTCTCGTACTATTTCAAACTATCTTCATTCACGTAGTTATAGTTTCTCTAATAAGTTTCTCAATAGCATACTCCTCCCCTTAAAGAACTGATATCACCTTTTAAATCTTATCTTAAGAATATTCTTATTCCCATGTATTATCTTATGTTCTTGATACTTTGTGTTAAGAATTTTATATTTAATAGCTAGAAAGCCAAGCATTAAGATATTACTATTTGCAAATCATGTGTTCAATATATTGCTTATATTTATTCTGCACATAAATTTACAAACTTTTCATCCTTAGCCTTAACAACCATCACTCTTAATTTCTTTAGTTATGACCCTATTCAAACCATTCCAAGTTATGTATACTCCAAATTATTAGTTATTTATTTTGATCTCGAACTTGACTTGTACACATAGAACGCCTAATGAAATGTAAACTTCTTAATATTATTATACCATAAGTTTTTCCAACAATTATAGCCCAAAATAATTACATAGGTTGTCTATTAATTTCTTATGATACATTCCTTGAGTCCCTTTCCAAAACTTTCAAGATGTTTTGTTACAAAACATTTGCCAGATTTTTATTTTTTTGAAAATTTTCCATCATTCCTTATCTAATAAAAGATATCAACTAAGGAATCCTCATCAAATTGCCATACTTACCTAGATATTTCCTCATATATTCGATATGACCATAAAAGTCACATTTAACCCAAAGCAGTACATACGTCATCAACGTCATTTTGAAAATCAATGTTACATATTCATCAATCTTATTTTGTATGTAATCGTACCTTTCATATTAATATTCTTATTCTTATGATTAGTTAAGTAGTTTGAAAGATCTCAAAATACATACTCTTCCAGTTTCCTAAATTTATCAACATCATCACATTTCCATATTATCATGCTTTTTGTCATCTCTTCGTCGATCCTCTACATGTATATGATAAATATCATCCATAACCCAAATATCACACAAGCTTGGAATTTTTAATTAACCAAAAGTATGATCCCAATTGTTGACATCAGAATTCATGAGATTCCATGTCAGCAAGACAAATGGGGATGTAAACAGTGCAAGGAATTTTAGTTTAGATCAAATTGTAAGGTGAAGCTGAGTGTCTGCCTGTTTTGGAGCTGAACGTCAGGCCTCTAGAGAGCAAAGAGTAAGTTCCTGAATATCTTTATATTTTCTCACTCTAAAGTAATTTTTTTCCTTCTAAGTTGGGAAAGATCCTCCCCTTTTTTTGGCATTTTCCTCTTGTATTTATGGGTGCATGAGAGGCCTTTCAGGCCTTTTACAATGGGGGGAAGCAGACCAAACATAGGTTTTTGCTCCCATTGTAGATTATTATATAACACAACTTAAGACTTCAGTCTTGACAATCTTGTACAATGTCTTTAAAACTAACTTAACTAACTACTGCCGCCAATCGATTTCAATGTCATGAGGAGCAACTGTTCTGAAACTAACGTGAACTTCACAGGTCCTGAGGTTTTTCGGATCTTGGTGACTGGAGTTCCGCGGTCTTTGCGATTCTGTGAAGGATTTTTTAGGCCTTATAGCTCTCTAAGAACTTCTGGGCTTGGGTGTTCTTTAGGGGCTCAAGTCTAGCTCCATAATGGACCTCTAGGCATGGGTGCTCCTTAGGGACTTGTGGGTCTAAACTTCCACCAGGTAATTACCTGGTACAACAATTGCCCCAAATGTCCACAACTAGATGACAGTTAGGTTGTGGCATTTTGACCTCTTCTTGCCTCACTTACAGCCTGCAATCCCTTTCACAAGCATGAGCCAATCAGAAATTTATTTTGTATTTACATATGTATATAACTATGTGTGTATATACGTGTGTTTATGTGTGCGTGTTTTGAGGATAAGATTTTTTGATCTTCCTGTAAAGTCGTGTTCCTTCGACCCTGCAGTTTTGAATCTATAGCCGTAATACATTTTTTTTTATTTTCAAATTCCTTGCTAAAAATTTTGAGCTCTGCGCGTGTCTTGGTGCATCTATATGTTCTTATATAAGATCGGAAGAGTTGGAACCCAACTTATTTCATTCTTTTCCTCTTTTCTCTTTCTATAATCTACTTTCCCTCATTACTCCCTCAATTCTATATCCTATAGCCCTTTTTGAATCTGCCTTGCTGTTTTGCTGGATGTTGTGCATCAGTGCTATTGGGTATGGTTACTAGCTCCATTCCAAAGCTTGTCTCTTTTTATCCCCAATTGGTTTGAGTTCCGATTGGGACAAGGTTAAGCATGACTTCTAGATTGATCTACCAAGTACCTCCACCGTTGTTTCCATTTCGTCTCCTATTCCTGAAGCTCCATCAGTTCTAAGTTCATGCCGCCAAATCCGTATTGTTTCCTTATCTAGTCACCTTGCTTCCTACATCGCTTCAGATCTGACCCGACCAACAAAGTAGCCGAACGTGCATTTTTATGTTGAGGTGTCTTTTTGTAGACATGTAACACGGTGATTTTATCCTTTTTAGGGGCTATGCTCATGATGGATGGCCCCCTCAAAGTTTTGTAAATTCCCTTGAGGGAATCGAGTCCTTGAGGGATCTTTCCCTCAGCCTAGGCTTTGGCCTTTATGGTTTTTAGAAGATCCCGGTATGACTTAGGTGCACTACCCCTTGGTAGTCTCTTGTACCCTGGCTTCCTCTAACTGGTCGGCCACATCTTCTTCAATAGAGTCCTCCTATGATACTCAATATTCCTCTAGGTCCGATTCAAGTGATGAGTTTAGTGGGTCCGTTGATGAAAGGGATTCGCAAGTGAATAGAGATGATGTCATGGTCGGGACATCCAACGAGGCCCATCATGGTGGATTGGAGCTCATTGAGGTGTGTCATGAAGGCTCTGGTGGTTGAAGTGTGGATCTTGAAGGCGATATCAAACCTTCTACTTGCCCTATAGTTGGTGAACTCCCTTCACATGAACTTCACCTGCACAGCCCCACAACTCACAAGGTGGAACGAGCTTCCTTGAGTAGAATAGCTAGATTATTTGAAGATGATTTGCTTGAGTTTTGCTCTTTGTTTTCCATCAAGTCGAGTATAGAGTTAGTTCTCTCATGAGATGGTCAACGACCTGATAAGCCCCCCCCTGAAGGTAATTTAACAATCACTAAAGGGATGCTCGTAGTAGGTGTGCACCTTCCTTTTCCCCCAATCCTAACTGACTATCTTAGGTTCTGGGTCTTGCCCCTGCAGAGATAACTCCGAACGGGTGGAGAACCATCTTAGCCTTTATTTTTATTTGGCAAAAAGTTGGCCTTTATTATTATCTAGCAAGTGGTGGCGGAATGGGTGGTGCTTGGCTACTGGGGGTTACAGATGTAACACCCCGAGTTCTAAGCACTCAGACGATACTAAACTTTTTTTCTTTATTTCTTTTAAAAGTGCAGAAATTAAAATTTTTACCTAAATAAGAGTGGAAATCTTTTTTTTTTTTTAAATAACATAATAATATTTCGTAACATCCTAATAAACCATTTTTAATAATAGCAAAATATTCAAACTTTGAAAATAACAACATTGTCGGTAATTATTTCAACAGAAGAAAACTTTAACAATTAAACCATTCATCTTTTTTTTTCTCAATTGTCATCTTTGATTGAATCGCTACTAGCTTCAGATCCTGAAATGTTTTGAAATAAAGGATAAGTGTTTCGAAGAAATACTCAGTAGATTCCAGCGCACTAACTTTAAACATGCAATTCATATTATACAATTGAACACATGTACACATGCAATTATGTCTGTGAGCCTGCCAAAATGAAGAGCTAAGTCTGCAGGCTCCCAATTAAGGTGAGATATATTATTCACATACTCTTCATGTCAATTCCATAAATCGCAAAAGCACATGCATAAACACACAACTTATATATAATTGCATCATATTTCCATAAAACGTGCATATATAACTTTTGAAAACACTTTAGTAAAGTATCTACCTTAATACGCTTTCCTTTCGAGTTTGAGCTATAAGGGCAAGCTAATCATACGTCAAATCCCGCCTCTTGTCTAGACAAAGTATTTGATAACTAAAGTTAGAAATTTGAAAATAGTTAAAACTAAATAAAAGTATGAAATTAAATTATGAACTTTGAAATTTGGGGTAAAATAAGTAAACTTTGAAAGTTTTAGTACAATTTAATAAAAAGTTTAGGACTGAAACATAATTTTTCAAAACTCCTAGGACTAAATAGAGTTTTTCAAAAGTTTACAAACTAAAATTGATAAAGGAGATAAAACGTTTTGATCAACTTTAACTTCAATAAAAACACAGGGACTGAAATAAGTTGAAAGGAAAGATTTGGGACCATTTTTTGTAATAATAAACTTAAAGACTGGAATTGAGGCTCTTAAAACCTAAGGGCCAAATTAAGAGCGTTTAACACATAAGGACTAAAATGACACATGACTAAAACATTGAGGCTTGGAGCAATTGGGACTAATCAAAATCCCTAAAATCAAATGGAATTTTTAGTTAAAAGGGGAAGTCAACAAAGCTTTTTATTTAAAAGGGAAAGGTTGCAAAGTTTTTGTGTAATTAGGCTTGGTCATTAAGATAAAAGAAAACCCAATAATGAAATTACATTCTAACCCCCTTTTTTCATTAAGATTATAATTCTGCTTTGAAATTAGGATTAAGAAATAGATCGGAAGAGCACACGTCAACAACTACATAATTAACTTCTAAAATAAGACTACTTAATTTACCTAAAATTGTGAATCATGGAAGATAATTTATTTAGAAATTATAAAATAGAGAAAATTAATATGATTAAAATTATAAAAGAAGAAAATATAACGGAAAATGTAATACCAAAAAGTTTAGAAAATATAGAGAAAAATCTAGAAATCTTAAATAAAAAGTTAACAAAAAAATATATGAAGAAATGGAAAAGAGAAAACCGAAGAGAATAATAACTGAGGAAGAATTAAAAGTTATAACTAAATTAGAAATTAATTTGATAATAGAAAAAAATAGAAAAATTCATGGAAAATGTACCAGAAGAAGAATATGCAGAAAAATCTAAGAATCTAAAATTGGAAGAAATAATTATGAATTAAGATATAATACCTTCAGGACAACCATAAACACTTATGGGACAGCAAACCCCTATAGGACAACTACCACATGGAACAAATCAAAATAATCATGGGTGAGTGGCAAGTAATATAACAAGCAAAGCAAATATATCAAATAGACCAGATGTTTATATGCCACAAAGACAAGATCAAAAACACTCAAGCAAATTTTAACCACACCACCAAAAATATTATATAAAACCAAATAATAATTACCCTAGTCAATAAACACCCTGGAGAAGTCTGGAAACCCAAATTAGTTTAGAAGAGAAATGACTAGACTTAGGATGTGTACAAGATATAGAACATGAATTAGAATTATGGGTGAAATCTATCGAAATGCTAGCATACACTACAGAATTAATAGAAAGACAATTCCAGATAATATTAAAAAATATATTCATAAGAATTATAGCAAGATTGTGGGAAGATAGTAGTGAAGAACTTAAAACAATTGTAATAGGAAATGATTGAAATAGGAACAATATTAAGTAGATATGAAGAAGTTTTAAGAAGAGAATATACACTAGTAATAAATACTAATACAATAAAAGAGTCAAAAAGAGAAATAGGTACTTGCTAATTTAATAATATGTGATATATGTTATATTAAACAATTTGCCTGTAAATTTAGAGAATATTACAAGAAATCAAGATATACAGTTGCAGAAGGAGCTTATGAATTTATGAAGTACACAATATTTTTTAAGTTACCAAATCCAGGGAACTTAGAATTATATAAAGAATTTATAGGACTAGGACTACCACGAGAAAATGATACTCTAGGAGTAAGAATCCAACTTATAGAGCAAAAACAACAAGAAAAATGCCTGCAAGCTAACAATACTTTAAAATATCATAAAGCATATAAAAAATTATGTTGTGATAGACTATAATATAAACCAACTCAATGGGGATGTCAGACATTTAAGCCATATAAGAAAAGAAAATTTAACAAGAAAAAGAAATTCAAAAAACCTTATAAAAAAAATTTAAAAGATATAGGAAACCATATAAAAGATATTTAAGAAAAAGAGAAAATAAAACAAAAACCTATCCAAAAAATCCTAAGAAATGTAAATGTTATACATGTTGAGAAATAGGACGTATATCACCAGAATGTCCCAAGAAAGATAAATAGAAAAATATGATACATATATCTCCAATTGAGTAAGACAATTACAAATTAATACCCATAGAACAAGAAGAAGAATGGGAAGATATTCCTGAAGATAAAGAATTATATGAAATAGAAGAACAAGAATTAGTAAATATAATAATGGAATTAGATTCCTTTGAAAGTGAATACAGTGAAGAAGAAAGTGAAGAAGAAGAATATTTCGACATACACATGATAAGAGAAGAAAAGGAAGCATAATGTAGTTACCAATTATAAGAAAATGAAGAAAGTATTCATGAAAGATTAATATTTAATCCAAAGAAATTTGAAAAAAGTACTAAAATCAAAATTAGGTATAGAACCAAAAGAGATATTTAATTTTCCATTATGAAAGATAAAGAAGTAGCATATATAGCACGAACTCACAGTCATCCTATATAGAAAACACAACAGGAAGCACTTTGATACCAATTATAAGTGAAAAAATCATAAGACAAGAATCAAATCAGTTGAACCTTGAATTAGAAGAAAAATAAAAAATATATATTTAGGAGCACTTCAAATAATAGCAAAATCTTATTTCAAAGAAGGAATAGATACACCTTTAGAGTTTTATATAATAGATGATAGCGTAACAAGCTCAATACAAGATGACTATATCAGAAGATATAAATATAGATTTTACTCATGCAAGACAATTAACTAAATTACAGGACTCATATATATAATTTGGAAGAAGGTCAAATAGTATGAGAAAGAATAATTTTAGAGAAAGAAGACCTAATATAGAAAGAAAAGGTTCAAAAAAACTAGCCTTAACAAAAATAGCAAAAATGGATTCATCCAAAAATAATGAAATACTAATAGAAATAAGTACTAAAGGATTATGGAAAGAACAAAAAGTATTAACAGATACTGAAGCAACTATATCTTATATAAAGGAAAAAATAATGGGTACCTAGAATTAAAAATCAGTACTAATCCAATCCAAATACAAGATTACTTTGGAGAAATACATACAGTGAAAACTTATGTAGAATTACCTATAAGAATAAACAAAAGAAGTAAAATAATAATAATTACGTATGTAGAACATCCAGGAGAAGTAAATACAGAATTACTATTAGGTATTGAATTTGTAGAACAAGTAAAACCATACCATATGCAAAATGACAAGATAATATTAACAATAAAGTATGAAAATCTAGTGATACCTAGATTATTGTGAATAAGATACAAGGAGGAAAAGAACGCATGTACATATTAGTAAAAATAAACCATAAAGGATATCTTACTTCAAATTATCATGCCCTGTCTGATACAGGAGCAGCATCTAGTATATTTAAAGAAAATGTATTACCCCAGATATATGGACGAAAGGAAAAGTAATAAAGAAAGAATTATATTAACAGGTTTTGATGGTAGCACAAATTTAATAACTAAAATGGAAAGAAATGTAAAAATACAAATAGGAAAATATGAGTTACAAATACCGTATGTGTATCAATTTAATGACATGCCAAGAGACATACTATTGGGAAATAATTTCATTAAACAATATTACCCCATTACCATAGATAGAAAAAAAAAAATTCTTTTAACTACTCCGTCTCCCCATATAGCTATAGCAATAAGAATCTATAAGCCATATAGCAGAGAAACACTATCTCATGTAGCAGCACGACGTGGTGAGGATAGGACCAGACTAACACAATTTATGCCAAATAAAAATAGAATAAACTTAGTAGAAGAACATTTTGACCAAATAGCAATAAAAAATATAACAGAACAATTACTAAAATTATCTGGTGATAATCCCTTAGAAAAATGGGATATAAATAAACCTACGACAGAGATACTTTTGGAAAATGAAAGTAAAATAGTTAGTGTAAAACCAATCAAACATACTCCAAAAGATTTGCCCGAATTTGAGATGCACATTAAGGAAATGTTAGAAAAGAAATTTGTAAAGGAATCTAATATTAAACATAGTAGTGTGGCATCCAAAGTAATAAAACACTCAGAACAAAAACAAGGAAAATCTAGGGAGGTAATAAATTATAAAAGATTGAATAAGTATACTAAATAATTGAAATATCCAATTCCAAACCAACAAATTTTATTTAATCAAATCAAAGGGAAAAGATATTTCTCCAAATTCGATCTAAAATTTGGATTCTATCACATAAAGTTAACAGAAGAATCTAAGCATTTAATAGCTTTTAGAGTACCCCAAGGATTTTATGAATGGAATGTTTTCCATTTGGCTTCAAAAATAATCCAAGAGAATTTCAAATGTACATGGATAAGATATTTAAAGACTACTATCACTTTATAGCAGTATATATCGATGATGTACTTATATATTCACAAACAAGACAAAAACACATAAAACATCGTAATATATTTATAGACATAGTGAAAAATAATGGCAGTATATTATCAGCACCAAAGATGGAAATAGCTAAAGAAAAAGTAGAGTTTTTAGGCTCCATTATTAGTCAAGAAGGAATTAAACTCCAAAAACATAAAGGAATAAAAATACAAGATTTAATAATCATATTAAGGATGAGGTACAATTGTAAAGCTTCTGAGGATTAGTTAATCAAATAAACTTAGCTAAATAATTGTAAAGCTAAATAATCATATTAAGGATGAGGTACAATTGTAAAGCTTCTGAGGATTAGTTAAGCTTCTGAGGAAGTATGTACCCAACTTAGCTAAGCACTTAACTCTTTTACAAAATAAACTTAAAGGAAAAACAAGGTGGACATGGTACAAAGATGATGAAGAAGAAGTTCAAAAAATAAAATATCTTTGTAAAGAATTACCAAATCTAGAACTGCCATATAGAGAATGTGAATCGATAATGGAAATTGATGCATGTGTGAAAACGCATGGGGAGCAGTACCAAAATATAAAAATCTAGAAGAAATAGAAGAAAGAATTGCACAGTATACTAGTGATACATTTATGCCAACACAAGCTAACTACCATATTAATGAGAAAGAATTGTTAGCTATTAAGATCACAATTAAAAAGTTCAAATTATTTGTAGTGAAACAAAAATTCAAAATTAGAATTGATAATACACAAGTAAAATATTGGCTTACAAAAGAAATAGACCCTCAATAGCAAATAAGACATTAATCAGATGGCAAGCAGAATTGAGACATTATGATTTTGAAATTGTTCATATGAAAGTACTGATAATGTTATTGTAGATTATCTATCCCATAATAGAGGAAATATAAGAGATGAACATATCGTGTATGGTACAAATAAACTATCTAAGTGCTGAACTTCAATATTACAAATTAAAAGTGACATGTCTTGAAGATATGTACAAGGAAGAGGTACAATCTTATTTGCGAAAATATCTATCTGAAAACGTAACTCTCAAATGTGAGAGAAAAGCACAATCTAAATCGCCAGCTATTGAAGAATCTTCTAATGAAGAAAAAGCTACTAGCAAAGCCATTGTACCAACTAAGGAGACTTTTCTAGAAATAGCCAAGAAACTAGCAGAAGAGCTATCAAGGAAGTAAATAACAGCAAAGAAGCTACAGACGTATTTAACATATGTGGAATACCTAAACCAGAGGTCAAAAGAAAGAGAATGGTTAAGAACTATTAGTCATCAGAATATCAACAAAGCTATTATATTACTAGAAGCAGAACCAAAAATAGTAAGAGGTCTATTTGACTAGGGCCTTATTCAATGCATTTATCGAGGCAGAGACATGAAAGAAGTGTCACTACTCTCAAATCTTATCAAAGCAGCTATCAATACATATTTTGGGATTACTAAAGCAGAAATGATCTATGTTAGATTTTACTCAGCTATAACTGAATTTACTGAAAAAGCTTATTTAGGAGTAGAGCATATTGTCAAGACTACAGTTACAAGTAAAGCTACAGTAGGAGAATCTAAAGTGAAAGGTCTTGATAAAGAAAGCTAGATGAGATTTATTCCAGATAAAAGAGCTCTATCATTCAAAGTTGATGTATATAGAATTAAAAGAGACACTAGCTCAAGGAACCAATGTTTGGGTCCATGACTCAAATGATAGAAAAATACTAGTTTACAGTATGGCATGTACAAGACAAAATAATGATCAACTATGGAAGATAAGAGAATATGCTAAGAATATACTTGTAAGTAATCTAGATCTAAGCAAAATTGCCTATGAGCACTGACACCAGCTAATGGAAGTAGAAGCGGGCCACCAGCGCAACTATATGAAGATCTACCAGATTATTGCAAAGAAGAAATCTATCTATTAGAATAAAAACAAATGCAAGTGCAGATAAAACCTAAATTAGAATTTTAGGCAAACCCTTATCCATCAAATTGATAGACAAATTCAAGATGCAGACAAAATCTCCTATCTACTCATGAAGTTAGTGAAACTCAAGGAAAGAGCCAAGGCACGAGGAATCAAGCTAAAATAACAAGGAATCCCAATTGCTTAACTACATATGAAGGCAGAAGAAAGCATGGGATACCTCAAAATCTGTAAAACTTTGAGATTAGGAATTATACAACTGGCAACTTTTGTAAAATATTTCCTATAAATAGAGGAGAATCCTCCTCATACCAATTACGAAGTCATCTCCCTCTGTATTAAAAAAATTACATCAATAAAATTCTTTCTTCAATCTTTTCTTTCTCTGCATATCTATTATTATAAAAGAAAAAAGTACGTAGTACGTGCTGATACCAGAAGGGATAAAAAAGAATAACAAAGGAAGATCAAATTGTTAGCGAATCATCAAATTAGAAGGTATGAGTAACTAAATATTTCATATAGACATATAGGAAGCCATAATGCAATTAACAGTACTCTATTTATGTATGGGCTTATGAGTTATTTTTTATAAAACTATTTTTAAAAGAGTACAGTCAGATGTAGGAAATTAAACTGAGTTGTGCTGAAATATTTTGAAGTGTTGTTAGTTGTCCAGAGGTACCCATAGGCAAAATTAATTACCATTATGGGAGTGAGAGGGCATAAAAGGAACACAGAAAATGGGGTGTTTAGCTATGTCCATTTTGTCCACTAACAATAATCAAAATACTTTTGGTCAAAAATCTTCTTACAGATTTATAACAAAGCGTGATAGACCCATATGTAGAAAGAAGTACTGCTAATTATATTTGGTGAATTATATATCATCTTTAATAAATCAGTTTTTTGTTTTACAGTTTACGTATTCACATGTTATTTCATATCCGAAGAAGTTTTTGTTAATTTAGACCAGTTTATGGTTAATGAGTTAGTAAACTAGGAGCTCAAATATCACTCCAACTGAAAAATCAAAGAGAAATTTTAAGACTATTTTACCAAATACTAAGTAGAAACTGAAAACATCTAGAGATCCTCCTAATCTAATGAACATCTATACATAGAAAAAAGAAATTTATTTCAGACAGAGAATAAAAAAATAGAAGAATTAAATATAATAATTAAACAAGAAACCTTAAAATATAACAGTAGAGTTTATACATTCTACCATAATAGATTGTACTTAGATATATTAGAAAACTATAAAATCTAAGTTTATTTAGATTAATTAGTTTTAATTTTCTTATATCAAATTTATCTAGATTATTGACTCTCGATTTCCTTAGTTATAACTTCAGGGACAATATTCAAGAGTTGCAGTGTCTGCTTTTATATATTTACAAGGGGTATTTAAGTAATTTTGTATATAAATATTGGCCAATGGTCATTTGTACAAAAAAAATTTTGAGACATAGTCAAATCGATAAAAACCCTAACAAATCCGCCTTACCCTAAATCGAACGGGGAACAGAGAGAGAGTCTGGGAGAGTGAGAGGGCGATGGTGGTTCGCTCCAATCAAGGTTGGAGGACAATGGCTATGCGTCTTGGGCTCGCAATACATAGTTCAGTGGAGTTTCAACCGAGAGTGGTTTGATGGACAGAGGAGGTCGCGACTGGGGTAAGCTGTAGGTTCGAATTGGAAGTTTAGTTTTTGCCGAAACCAACGGTTCTGGCGACGGGTTGCGACTGGGTTCGACAGAGGTTCATATAGGTTCAGTCATGGCCAAAAGGTTCAAGGCGGAGTTCGCGGTTGAGGCAATTGGGTTCATAAATTCCGGCCAAGAGCTTGGCTTTCTGGCGAGGGCAGCAGTTAGGTAAGTTCAAAGGGCTTATTGGGTCCTTGGCTTTGATGTCTGGTTTTAATTTGGGAAAAAAATGAAGGAGAAGAGGCAAAAGGTGGTGGCTACTGCTCGATTGCCCCTTTTCTATCTCCCTTTTTTTGCCCTCTGAAACTGTTTGTGGCAATGGGTGAAGAAGGATGACGGGAAGAATGACATGGATGACCACATTCGATCGAGATTGTGGCAACAGTGCTACTCCTTTGTGTGTGTATGTATATGTGTAAATGTTTATACCTGATTTCTGAGTGTGTAAAAATTCTCACTGGAAATGGAACTTTAAGAATGCATGAATGTATTTGGAGAATGTGAATGTGTTTGTGAATTGTACAGCCGTCAGCTAAAAGTTACTTATTGAATGTCTGTGCATCTGTTTATGAAGGAATGTGCAAAAACTGGCAATTACTCTCTGTATTGTGTGAGTGTATGAATTACCGTGTGTTGAAATGCTTCTGGATGTGTGCATGTATTGAAGAATATTGCTTGGTTTGCTTTGCTGAGTTTGTTGCTGTGTTGACAGGGAGTATGTATAGCTATACGCATATATAGAGAATTGGGGATTTTGGCATATTAGCTTCGGTGTTCCTGAAAATCAGAGGAGTGGGGGAGTTTTCAGTTATCAACGTTTATATTGGTTAGTCCAAAATCTGATAGAATTCAACGTGGGTAAAGTGGGTTGAATAGGTCTTTATGCTGTGTTTGGATTGGCTTAAATTCAAATATGGGCTTCAAATTGGGCTTTAAAAGTTTATTGGACTCAAAACAAAAGTGGACTCACACGACAAAAAAGTCCAAGCTTAAAATAAATAAGAACTTCCGATCTTAAAATATAAAAAGGAAATGCAATTTGGGCTTAATATGGATTTGGACCGTCAATTAATTTAAAATAAAATTGGACTATCCTAAGAACGAGTGTGGGCACAAATAAATAATTGAACTCAGACCATATCAAGAGCTGAAACCCAATTAACTATAAACTCACATTTTCTTTAAATAAATTAGACGAGTGACGCGAACTTCTTTAAAAACATTATCATGACTAATATTAAAATAATAGACTAGGGTGGTAGCGATGTGCTAAAAATTCTTTAAAACCTTTAAGCTAAAAATTTTTCAATTAAGAAGACTTACGGTCGTTACTACCCCTTTTCACTTAATTTAATCTCGTCCTCAAAATCAGCTTATTTATTCTATTAACTCCAAATACTTTTGTAATATGTTTGCTTCTCTTTCCCACGTAACTTCTTTGCTACTATGACCGCCCCAGTGGATCTTAACCAATGGAATCTCTGGATTTCTCACGGCATGCACTTTTCTATCAAAATGTGGCAGTCAAAGCTTCATCGAAGGTCAGATCTTCTTGTACCTTAACTAACTCAACGTTCAATCCATGACTTGGGTCGTGAACGTACTTCCTCAACACTGTCAAATGTTGCGCCATGTTTCCAACTATTTCCAATATCTCAAATGGCCTGATGTATCTTAGTCTTAGCTTCTCCTTCTTTCTGAAATGAAGTACACCCTTCATTGGTGCTATTTTGAGAAAAACCTTTTCCCCAACCTCGAAATCCATGTTTTTCCTTTTCTGGTCAGCATTTCTTTTCTATTGGTCATGGGTAGTCTTAAGCCTCGCCCATATTTTCTTAATAGCCTGAACTATCTTCTTGTTCAACTCAGGCCCCAGTATCCTCCTCTTGCAGATTTTGTCCTAATAAATTGGTGAGCAACATCGCCAGATAGATCTTCATTTGGGGCAATGTCGATGGTTTTCTGGAAACTGTTGTTGTAGGCAAACTCGACTAACAGCAATTGAGTCTCCTAACGACAACCTAAATCTAACACACATGCCCTCAGCATGTCTTCCAATATCTGGGGTGTCCTTTTGGACTGTCCATCTGTTTATGGGTGGTACGCTGTGATGAAATTCAACTTAGTACCTATCTCGGTCTGGAATGACTTTCAAAATCTTGAGGTAAACCGCGGATCTCTATCTGATATAATAGATACTGGCACTTCGTGGGGTCACATAATATCTTTGATATAGATTTGAGCAAGCTGATCCATGTTGGAACTCATACAGACTGGCAGGAAATGGGCGGATTTTGTAAGTCAATCTACAATAACCCAGATGACATCATGCTTACTTGCTGATCTGGGAAGACCATTTCAAAATCCATGGATATCTTTTTCCATTTCTACTCCGGGATCTCTAAAAGATTCAGCAACTCTCACGGTCACTAATACTCGACTTTCACTTATTGACACACCAGATATTTGGCAACGAACTTGGCGATATTTCTCTTCACGTTTCTCCACCAGAAGCTTTCATGCAGATCGTTGTATATCTTAGTACCTCCCGAATGTGCTGCATACGGGGTGGAATGGGCTTTAGTCAAAATATCATCCCAGAGCTCATTGTTTTTGGGCACGCATATATGGCCATTGAATGTAAGAGCTCCGTCAATACTCTTTCCCGTTCTGAACTCAGCTCTTATCTTTTCCAGGAATGTCTTGTCCTTCTGTGCTACAACGATTCTGTCTCTTAAGCCCAGTTTAACAGTCAATCTGGCAATTACTACCAATATTCGTCTTAGCAGTATGACTACTTCGATTCTTAAATTCTCAAAATCCTTAGTTGGCTGGCCTTAAGTTCTACCGAGTGATGATAACTGACCCATGCTTTTTCGGCTAAAGGCATCTGCGACTACGTTAGTCTTACTCAGATGGTATAGGATGTCGCAGTAATGATCCTTGACCATATCAAACTATCTTCTTTGCCACATGTTTAACTCCTTCTGAGTTAAGAAGTACCTGAAGCTCTTATGGTCGGCATAAATCTCTAGATCTTTAGAGTGTACACTACAATCTCGAGTTTGAGATCATGGGTAGGATAACTTTCTTCATAGGGTTTCAATTGCCTAGATGCATAGGCAATTATCTTATCCTTTTACATCAAAAGGAAACATGTTTAGATGTGCCACTGTAGATTACAAATCCATCGGAGCCATTCGGTATCGTCAATGCTAGATGCCGAAACAAATCTCTTCTTCAACTCCTAGAAACTCTGTTCACACTTCCTATCGAAAGGAGCTTCTTACCCTTTCCGGTGAGCTGTGTCATTGGACCCGATATCTTGAAAAAGCCATGTGTGAATCGCTAGTAATACCCGGCCAAACCTAGAAAGCTTCTCACTTTAGCGACGCTGGTAGGTCTAGACCAGTTAGTAAAAGCCTCAACTTTAACAGGATCCACTTCAAGGCCCCTGGCCATCACTATGTGGCCCAAGAACCCTACAAAATCTATCCAAAATTTACCCTTCTTGAATTTAGCGTACAATCTTTCCCTTTGTAGAGTTTCCAACATAGTCCTCAAATGTTCGACGTGTTGTTTTGAACTCTTCAAGTATATTAGGATGTCATCAATGAACACGATAACGAACATATCCAAATACTCAAAGAACGCCGCATTCATCAAGTCCATAAATACTGCAGGGCATTCGTCAAATTGAAGGGCATTACGGTAAGGTCGTAATGCCCCCGTAACGACTTCTGAACACCTCAAGACGATCTTAGTTAAAATAGTTGTTCCTTTTAAATGATCAAACAGATCTTCAATTCTCGATAGTAGGTATTTGTTCTTAATTGTCAACTTATTCAGTTCACAATAATCAATACACATTCTCATACTCTTATGCTTCTTTTTCACGAACAAGACCGGTGCTCCCTAAGGGGGACACAGTTGGCTTGATAAAACCCTTCTCCAAAAGTTCCTCTGTTTGAACTTTTAACTCCTACAGCTCCTCTAGTGCTATCAATGAAGAGCTTTGGAGATAAGAGCGGCTCCTGGTACTAGGTCGATGGTAAATTCCACTTGCCTGTCGAGTGGAACACCAGTAGATCCTTAGGAAATACATCGGCATACTCGTGTACCACTGGTACAATGTCCAGGGATATATCTTTAGAATGTTTGCAGATCAAGGCTAACCAAATACCCCTAACATTATGCCTTTGCTAGAAGATTCCTCATTTGGAGGGCTGAGATAAGGCGAAGTAGTGCCTTAATCTTTAACCCGTAAAACTTAAACTCCTCATTTTCGTCTTTTCGAAAGACTACTTCCTTTTCATGACAAATAATGGTAGCCCGGTTAGCGCTCAACCAATCTATTCCCAAAATCATGCCAAAGTCTTTCATATAAATGACATCTAAATTAGCCTTAATTATCATGCCATCAAAGTTTATCTGTATTACCCTAGCTATCTCATGTGTATCAATCAGTCTACCAGGTTTCCAACCCACTATGGCTGGCATAGTAACCAAGATTCAAGCCTGGTGCTAGAGAGTTGGGGAGTTTTGGCGGATGATTGGGACGCTATCGAGATGCCCAGCTCCTTCACTCGAAGCAAGCCTTGCCAAGGAGTCGGCCTGGCTATTAAGAAATCTTGAGATTTTTCTGATCTCAAATGAATTAGGGGCCTTAAGATCTTCTCAGGCTCTGTCACAGTAACTAGCCATCTGCTCGCCTTTTATGTCACAGGAGACATTGACTTAGTTTACGATGAGCTATGAATCATTATTTCCCTACACATTAGAGATTCCCATCGAACGAGACACTGCCAATCCTACCAAGAGTGCTTCGTACTTTTCTTCATTGTCTGTAGCTGGGAAATTGAATTGTAAGGCCTAACAATACAATTTCTTTTCTAGGCTTATCAAAATAATTCCAACTCCTACGCCCACTTCAATCGAGGAGCCATCGACAAATAGTTCCCAAAAATCATCTAGTTCAGTCTCTTCCTCCAGTTTTTGAGATCGGAAGAGCTCAGCTACAAAGTCAACCAACGCTTGTCCATTAATGGCTGTTCGTGGTTTAAAAATGATATCAAACTGATTGAGTTCCACTAACCATTTCATCAGTAGTCTTGAGGCGTTTGGTTTCTACAAGGCTTGCCTTAGATGAAAACTCATCGAGACTTCAGTTGGGTGCTGAAGGAATTAAGGTCGGACCTTCCTTGATGAAATGACTAAGGCATAGGCAAGTTTTTCCACTAAAGAGGGTTAGAGCTTAGCGTCTTTAAGTTCCTTCCTGACATAATAAACTAGCCTCTAAATGCCTTCAGTTATTCTGACCAATACAAAGCTAATAGCAACTTTAGGCACTGCCAAATACAAGATTAATGTTTTACTATCAGATGGTTTGGATAGGATGGGTGGTGTAGCTAGATGTTTCTTCAGGGAATCAAACACTTATTGACATTCATCTATCGAACGGAATGCTCTTCTGCCCTTTAATGCATCAAAGAATAGTTTATGCAGCGATTGGTCTACTTAGAGACAAATCGGTTCAGAGCAGCAATCCTCCCTGTTAAGCTTTGCATTTCTTTGACCCTTGTTAGTCTCTTGTATATCTACAAGAGCTTGAATCTTGTCTGGTTTGGCTTAAATCCCTCTTTGGTTGGCCACATATCCCAAGAACTTTCCTGAGCTAACATTGAATGTGGACTCTGTAGGTTTAATTTTATCTTGGAGGACCTTCAGATCTGAACCGTTTCTTTTAGATTGGCAATGTAATCCGAGGATTGCATACTCTGTCCAAGCATATAATCAACATATACCTCTATAGTTTTGCCCATTTCCTAAGTGAACATCTTGTTGACTAACCTTTAGTAAGTAGCTCCCTTGTTCTTGAAGCCGAATGGCATCATTCAGTAGCAGTACAAACCTCAATCTTCAATAAAGGAGTTATCTTCTTCATTCAGTTCATGAATCAGAATCTGATTGTACCACAAATACGCGCCTATAAAGCTCAGGAGCTCATACTCTATGGTAGAATCCATCATTTGGTCAATGTGAGGAAGGGAGAAGCTATCCTTTTGGCAGGCCTTATTCAAGTCAGTGAAGTCGATACATAACCTCCAAGTTTTGTTACTATTTTGAACTAATACCGTGTCAGCCACCCATTTCAGATACTTGGATTCTCGAATAAAACGATTGCTGAGGCGTTTTATAACTTCTCTTTCCGATCTGCATTATATTTCTCGCTATTCAGTGGGCATCGTTTTAGCCTTTTGGGCTTGACTCCATGATCAATATTCAATTTGTGGCAGGCTAAGTCAGGCGGGATACTTTTCATATCCTCTGGGACCAATTAAACACATCCAAATTCTTCTTTAAGAAGGAGATCGGATCGGATCAGACTAGGACCTGAATGTCTACCCTGATACAAAGTGTAACTTCTAGCCATTCTTCATCTATAGAGATACACACTAGAGATTCCATTGGTTCAGTACGGTTTTCGTTCTGAGCCATCTTTAGGTCGAGGGACTCCTTCCTATCTCATGCTAGGGCCTACATTTGACGGTATTCATGTGCCACAAAAGTACATCAAGATTGCATTCTCTTACCATTTATTGATTGCCTCTGACGACCGCTATACCATAAGTCATGGGAAACTTCATGACATATTGATATATGGATGTTGCAGCCTTAAATTCAACAAGAACGGGTCTTCCCAAGATAGCATTGTAGGTAGAATCAACATCAATGACAACAAAATCTGCCAAGGTTGTACGGATGCGTGGCTCAGTTCCTAGCTCAACCATTAGTGTAACTTATCCCTTGGGTTGCACGGACTGCCCTGTAAATCTTTGGACGGTTCCTCAGTATGGTTACAAGTAGTGCTAGTCTTAACTTCATCAAAGTAAAGGTTCTCCAAAAGATAACATTCACAGTACTGCCATTATCTACTAATATCTTGTACATACAGAACCCATACATGGGCATTGTAATAACTAAAGCATCATGGTGAGGTTGTACAGTCCCTACAGCATCCGTCTCGGTAAACTGATAAGAGTTACGTCCTATCTCGTCTAGGATAAGCCCAAGGGTGCATAACTAATAACTATTGTAAGTTTCCCGGACAAGATGCTTGCTTTAATTCCTTTGTGCAACTTGATTGCCTCTAGGTCTGGGCATCCGATCTGGAAAACTGTCAAACCCGACTCAAAAGTTAGGTCGGGTTACTGTAGCAATCGGGTCGGTCGCGGGTGAAAAGGTAGAAGAACCCGACCGGGTCGGGTCGGGTCGGTTCGGGTTGACTCAGTGCAACTCGGGTCAACCCGCTTAACCTAACTCGGTAAACCGAGTCAGGTAAACCCTTTTTTTTATATAGAAGAATAGGGTTTTTAGGTTATAAGGCCAAAGAATTTGGGCCTATTGCAATTTTGGGCTAAAGTTTATTTTCAGTTTTTCATTTTGAGCTTGAAACCACCCAAAACTCGCCAACCGACTCAACCCGAGTTGACTCGGGTTGAGTGGGGTTTCAGAACCGAGTTGGATCAGCTCGGTTCTGAAACCACCAACCCGACTTACTCTTGGGTCGAGTTCGGGTTGGACCAAAACCGACCCGATCCGTCCGACGCCCAGGCCTAATTGCCTCTGATCAACACATTGATATCTGAGCTCAGAGATGAGACATCGTGAGGCGTTGAACGTTTTGCACTAAAGCTGGAGGCTTCTCCCTAGCCACCCCAACTTTGCCACATACTCTTAGATGTGACCTTAGTCAATAAGTCTTTGCATCTCGTGTTGAGGGTCGTGACAATCATCAGTTTTGTGACCCGTTGATCTGTGGCACTTGCAATATTTAGACTGATTCAATTGAGAAGATTCTCTCTTCATTGGTCGTGGCTTGGGCAGGAGGTGTGCATCATAGAAGCTTATAAAAAGTCATTTCAAGTGTGGTTCTCAGCATATGAGTAAGAGCTGGTTGTTCCTGCAGCTCTAGATAAGGATGGAATTCATCGGAATCCTATTGTCATTCGTTTAACTTGAGTTTCTGTTGTTAAAATCCCTCTCTGTGGTGTCCTTTCTATCAATTTCCAGTACTACATTTGGCCCAGCAATGCAGGCATTTGCCTCTTCTGTGGCAATATATTTTTCTACTCAGATGAGACGATGAGTAATTAGTGATAGGCTTTTGGTCCCTCCTCATGAATCGGAGACCAGAAGCTTGGGTTTTGAAGTAAGCCTGAAGTTGCGGCAGGAGGATAGTATCGTCAAAGACATGGGTAGTGCTGATTGCCTGTTTACTGAACCGCGACATAAATTACTCTAGACTTTCTTCCTTCCCTTGCTTAACAGACAGCAGTCGCTCCTTTGGGTTTGTGCAAGTCTTAGATCTCGTGAAATTCTCCATGAACTAAGAAGATAGTTCCGTCTATGAATTGATCGATCTTGGTGGCAATACTCAGAACCAGTGATGAGCCCTGTTGGCAAGGGTGGTAGGGAAAACTTGTTCATTATAGCCTAACTAACCCCCTAGAGCTCCATCCAGGTTGTGAACTTGTGGACATGTGTTATTGGGTCAACAGTCCCATCATAGCACCTATGTTGGGTGCTTTGGTCTTCTCCTTGTTAGGTAACTGAGGATCCAGGCTAAAAAGTATGAATCACCAGTGTGGACAGGGCCGGGTGACGCTTTGTTCATTTTTGCCACTTTCTTTTTTAGTCGTAACATCTCGTTCTATAACTCCTTAGCCTTTGGACCTCTTGCTGGTCTTGAGCTTATTGTCAAGTGACGGTCATCTTCTCGATCTTTTTATAGACCCTGCTTTTTCTATTTTTATTGCATGGCTACCCTGAGGTCCCAAGTGGTAGGCCTGGTTATGTTCTTCTCATTGTGGTAACGGTCGCTAGAGGTTGGGGTAATGTGACACGCTTTTCTATATGACTAGACCAGAGACGTTTGGACCAAAATAAAAATTCTCTACAACGAAGCTACAAGATGTAGCACGATATCTGTCTTTGCCCACTAGGGATTGGGTTACTGAACTTGACAATAGCTCTGATGTGAAGGCTGTACTTCCTCTTCCCGATGCTGCTGTCGAGCCAGGGCAAGTGGTGATTATTAACATCAAAATTCGTGAGCTTTCGAGTTAGCAAGGCAAATGGGGTCATAAGCAATACAAGGAATTTTTGTTTAGATCAAATTGTTAGGCAAAGTTGAGTGTGTGCCTCTTTGGGAGCTAGAAGTTTCCAGAGAGCAAAGAGCAAGTTCCTGAATATTTGTAGATTTTCTCAATATTTTTAGATTTTCTCACTCTAAGGTAGTTTTTTTCCTCCTACATTGGGAGAGATCTCCTTTTTTGGCATCCTTCTCCTGTATTTACAAGTGCATGAGGGGCCTTTTAGGCCTTTTACAGCAAGGAGAGCAGACCAAACATAGGTTTCTGCTCACATCCATCTTAGATTATTACATAGCCCAACTTAACACTTTAGTTCTAACAACTTTGTACAATGTCTTTAGAACTAACTTAACAAACAACTGCTACCAACTGATTTCAACTATCATGAGGAGCAACAGTTCTCAAACTGATGTGAACTTCATAGTTCCTAAGAGCCTTCGGACCTTCGAAACTACAGAACTCTAGGTTTGGTAGTTCCCTAAAGGACTTTTAGGCTGTGCAGCTCCCTATGAACTGCTTGGCTTGGGTGCTCTTTAGGGGCTCGAGTCCAGCTCAGTATTGGACCTCTAGGCTTGGGTACTTGTTGACGTGTCTTTTTTGTAGACATGTAACACGATGATTTTGTCCTTTTTGGAGGGCCACACTCATGGTGGGTGGACGTGATTCCCTCAAGGAAATTTATAAAACCTTGAAGAGACCACCCACCATGAGCGTGGACCATAAGAGGACAAAATCATCATGTTACGTGTCTACAAAAAGACACATCAACACTAATTATATGCGTGATTGGTAACTAATATGAACATTTATTTCTCATGGTAATCTATAAATTTTATCGTTGCATTTCCTCGTCAATTACAATCGCTAAACAATTGATTAATTAGCTCAAAAGATCCCAGCAAAATTTGAGTTGTTAATGCCCAAAAGTAACATATAAACCCAAGGTAAGAACCCTATCAACCTTTCATCATTTGTCTCTTGTAGTATTCTCTTATCTTTAGTTTAGTTACCAACTAAATTTACCCTTCAAAGAGTTTATATGTTTTATAGACCTATCAAGGTATAGAATCAAAGATTTAACATTCTTCTAATATAATTTACTAATGGGTTATTGATCTCAGACGCATATAATAAGAGTATGAGAGTACTTAAAATACTTTAATCATCAAATACTAGACATATCTAAGACTACTATTAATTAAATTTATTGACGATTATTGAAATAATCATAATATAATTATTTTCCAATGAATGAATACTTTTGATAATTCTTTTAATAATTATCGTGGGACTTTCTCATATCAGTACTGGTACGCTGATTATATTGTGATTTTGAGAAGTACATTCCATCTTACACTGGATCTAACATTTGAACTTAAAATTCATTATCATCACCTATAAATATTATCCTAAATATTTTTCTCTTTCCACCTTATGAGTCGTATTTTAGGGATAAAAACTTGTAGGAAATAAGTAGCATGGGAAAAGTGATATGGCCACAAGACACCAGAACTTAGAGAAAACTAAAATCAAGGCATGAAAGGCTATGTACACACTCAAGTCAACAATTGAAAAAAAAAATTGGTCGAGCACAACACAGGTGCAAGTATTTGAAAGAAGACTTGAAACACTATAGCCATTATTTTAAAAAAAGAATGAGCTCACAGTGCATCTCGTCGAGATTGAAATATTGTCACTCAAGTCCAATGAGATGACGATGAAAAAGTTCTTCAATAAAGCAAAAGCTCTCTAACATGAAACCTTTGAATCAGAATCGATTAATGAAGTCTTAGAATCTAAAATGAGAGGAGTGAAATCTTCACATACTCATTCATTAGTGTAAGGGTTTTATAGTTGCCATCCAAAGTTGTCTAGAGAAGCCCTTATATATCCGCTTTAAAATTTGTTGACTGGTCCAAAAAATTATTGAGCAAACATCAAGGCCTTAATAGACATAGAAGAAGAGAGAAAACATTGTTTAGCTACATAAGAAGAGAATTGTTTGGACGATATAAATAAACAATGTTTCATAGTACGCATGTGGTAAGAGAGGTCATTACGATTGAGTTTTTCCTGTTAAAAAAAAAAGGTGAAGGGAGGGCAATCTGGTAATCCATGATGAATATATAAGTATAAAGAAGAGTGAAACTTTGAGGTATACAATGCAATTATTAGAAAACTCTTTGGGAGTAATCAAACAGCATACAAAAGGTATCTGAACTTCTATTTCAACATCTACAACTGTTTGATACAAATGATTAGCCTGAAAACTAAAAGCCAAACACTATCTGGTGAAGAGTCATCTGAAAGTGATTTCCTTGACGACTTGTATCATGATGAAGTGTTTCATGAAAAGTCATCCAGGATAGATGAGCTACTAAAGTTGGGAGAGATAGAAGACGAATTGTAAAATGAAGTCACCAAAAATCAAATAAGGTTTTTGAGGAAACTTAGGTTGTACTTATGTCAAGTGACAACCATGAGATAACAAGGTAAATCAAAATCCTTAGAGGATGGAATAATAAAAACAAATAAGAGTTCTTTAGAGATGGAACTCCATTGGGAGTTATCTCAAGAGGAAGCTAATACAATTGAAGAGGGACAAAACCTTACTCAAATTAAAGATATACTCTAAACAAGGGATCGTGTAAACTTACAAATGTAAGTTCAAACCATTGGCTAAACGAACAACATCGTAAAACACAATGATAAGCTAGAATATGCAGAATGAGCTGAAAAGATAGTAGTTTAGTAAGAGAAATGGAGAAAGCCAACTATAGAAGTGCTCGTTGCATGATACAAAAAGATATTGAAGGAAATAACATTGCTATGTTCTAAAGATATTCAGATCTCTCTCAAAACAATAGGAAGAGAATATTTAAATTTAGATAACTAATGTTGAATGGGTGAATTAAGAAGTCTTATTATCCCCTATTATATCATATGATATAACCTAAAGTCGAATCAAATCATCCCATGAACTTGCATATTTTCTTTAGTCAATCAAATCATCAATTACATAGTCTTCCCAATATCTATCTCTATGCGAGATCTCACAAACCTAAACTACAGGTGGACCCATATGTATACCTTTACGTTCAACTTAAGTCAAAATGACTCTATATAATACATGGCTAACTGATAGGGCAATTAATATGGGTCCTACTAATGAAGTTTTCACATAATCCTCAATTTAAATACATCCTATCGTACCTCTTCCTTTGCCCAAATTATGTCACTAGCTTCAATGATTTCTCCATCAATGTGGAATTTTAGCTACCCTAAAGCATAACATATGAGGGGAAATTTAAAAGTCCAATAGCAAAATCTATATACTTACTTCATTGAGCCACTTCACTCTGTTCATTTCAAAATTCCAGTACTGTACAAATCAATCAGAATCTTCAAAGAATTGTTTTCTCCAACATATTTTCCATTCTTTTCTCAAGTTAGGAAATATGCAATACTTATCTTATAACAGTTCGACATGCAAAACTTTCACTTAGTGACAACATGATACTAGGCACTCAACCACACATGACGTCGTGTTAATATCAAGATGAAATCAGGTCATAGACATCCTTTTCAATCATATACATGCATGCTTTATGAGCATATGTATAGTAATTAATATCAACAAGATAAACTATTGCAAGCCTATTATTTCCTACTTTTGATAAATTAAAAGAAATATCAAGTAACAAGTAATCTCAAGTAATTGGTTACGAGTAAGATATCAAAGTGGATACACTCATCAATTTCTTGTTTAAAAATTGATGAAAAATAAAAGTTTATGGATGGATAAAATCGACGAAACTCAGTTAGAGAAGCTTTAGAACAATTATTCTTTTATAAAATGTCTCCTAAAAATTTCTCATACAAAAATAAACTCAAGTACTCATTTCATTGAAAAGAATATATATTTATTTACAAAAATCAATCAGAAATTCGTCAATATTTTAATTCTAAAAATTCATTTCTTATAGATCTTTTAATATTTGCACTTGACTCAAAAGATACTTAAATATAAATAGAGTTGTTTTCAGGATAATCATACCTTTTTCTTAACCCAGAGTCACCATAAAAGAAATGAGTTCTTAAATTTTCTTAAATTTAAGAATATAATGATAGAATTCGGATGAATTAAAATTATTATAGATATTTAGCCAAATATTTTTACCCATTAACAAGTAAAATATAACTCGTAATGCAAAATCGAGTTTAACTAATATTTGAATTGTATAACTTGTATAGTGAATTGTCATGTGGTCTATCAAACCATGCTCTGATACCACTCAAGATATAAGACCTCGAATATCCTAAAATTTCTATATTATCCGAGAAATGGCCTTTTTGGATATTGTAATGCTTTAAACTTTCGATAATTAACAAACTAGTTGAGTCAAAATATATTTTCCCAAAAAATAATTTAAGGCATATAGAATTTATTTTTTAAAGTGCTAGAGTATATTAGTAAGACAATCTAATAAAGACAAATTTACTCAACGATGAAAAAAGGTCTTTATAAAATATTTTATATTTATAAGGTTGTACGAATTATTTTAAAACAAAAAGTTTGTAATCTTTATGGTGCCTCTGGTGATAGACCCTGCTCATCTTAAAGTTCTCACCACTTTTTATTACTTCCATCTATAATACAAAACTCTATGAGCTAATTCTCAGTAAGTAACAACATGCATACGCAGAACATAATGCAAGTAGGGCCTACATCCCTCATATAAAACACTGCATGACCCCATAATCAAAAGGCCTGCGCCTCTTATTTTGTCTTTTTTTCCCTCTGCTATTAGAGGGCGTGCTTTCTTCCTTTCCCTACTGGAATGTGGTTGCTTTTAGGTTTTCATTTGATCCAGTGCCATTCATAGTGCAATAATTTTAGCATGGCGCTTGACGATATGTATGCTAAAATGACACTTGGGGCTGAAGATCAAGGGGTGGGTCTTGAAGAAAATGAAGCAGGGCTTGAATTTCAAGAATTCCAGTTCTGTCTTATGGGCCATTTCTTTACTGACAGAAGCATCAATGTTGCTGCCATAGAAACAAGCCTATCATCCCTATAGAGGCCGATAAAGGGAGTGTGCATTAAGGAAGTAGGGGCTGGGTATTTTATATTCCAATTCTTTTACCCAATTGACACGAACAGGGTTCTCGACAGCGGTCCATGGTCGTTTGATCAACATCTTCTGCTCCTAAAATAATTACATGAAAATGAGAACCCCTTGAAGGCAGAGCTATTCCATGTAGGTTTTTGGGTACAAGTCCATGACGTTTTGGTGGGGTTTCATTCGGAGAAAGTTTTGACCCACATTAGTAATTTCATTGGTGAATTTTTGTCTTCCGATCCAAATAGCTTTAAAGGAGGTTGGCAAACTTTTCTGCGTGTTCATGTTCTTGTCGATATTCGTTTGCCAATTAAGCGAAAGACAAAACTACAAAAGGCGGGCAGAGATTGGATTTGGGTGACGTTCAAATACGAAAATTTACCGACATTCTACTTTTACTGTGGAAAGATTGGACACTGCCAAATTTTGCGAGAGTCTCTTTGAGATGCCTACAGAATAGTTTGACAACTCAGAGCGGCCATATGGTTCATGGTTGAGAGCTCCGTCCTGGAAGAGTGGAGGACAGGTTGACGCTTGCTGGCTCCGGGAAGGTTCTCTGGCATGGGGTGGTGCTAATTTTGGTAACGGGGATGATATGAAGATTGATAGCAATGATTCCTCCATTATGGCCACTAAATCCTTACAGAATAAAGGAAAGGCTAAAGATAACATGGCTGGGAATATTGACCTCAATCAAAGCGATCAGATTTTGGCTAATAATTTAATGCAACCGAATCCTCTATTTAGAGAAGGTGGCGAGAATGAGGCTGTAGATGATGATGGCTTGGAAAACTTGGGATTGACCATTTTGGAAGCTAAAAGGCATAGGAAGGAAGCCCACTTTAGTATGCATGGGTCATTTACTGGGGATGGTCTGGATTAAAGTTCAAAAGACGGTTTTGGGATGGGTTATACATCGCAGGCCCACCTATTGGAATGAGTACTCTCAGCTATAACTACCGTGGATTGGGCAACTTACGTGCAGTTCAAGTTCTCTTGGACCTAGTGTCCAATAGTAAGCCCGATTTTATTTTTCTTATTGAAACCTTGTCTTGTAATAACAAAATGCAATCAATAAAGAACCATTTGGGTCATGAAGGCTTGTTTGTTGTTGAGTGTATTGGTCACAGTGGCGGTTGGCCCTCTTATGGAAGCACCAACATATGGCGTCATTGATTAGTTTCTCTCAATTTCATATTGATGTGGAAGTCTCGATACTTAACCAACCTAAGTGGCGACTTACGGGTTATTATGGAATACCCGATCGTGCTAGACGTCATGAAAGGTGGGACCAACTTATATTATTATCCTCTAGCTCGTCACTTCTATTGGTATGTATAGGCGATTTCAACTACATATTATTAGCCACGAAAAATTTGCTCTTCATGAACACCAGACTTAGCTTTTAAATGGATTCCGTGAGGTGATTGAGGATTGCAACCTTTGTGATCTCGAGATGACTGGATATGACTGTACGTGGTTTAAAGGCTGTGGGACGGATATATGGGCAGAGGAACAGTTGGATAGGGCGCTCGATAACTTGGAATGGTCGAACTTTTTCCCCGAAGCTCAAGTGCTGAAACTTGGCATCTTTTCCTCAGATCATTCACCTTTTCTGTGTTCTTGAGGCTGACTTTAGAGGCTGATCCGGTCTAGTTGGGATAGGAATAGCGGGCGACTTAAGCGGAAAATTGGAAGGGCAAAATTGGAAGGCTCCAGAGATGTGGGCAGGACCTAATGTCATAGGGTGGGGCCGGTCAGCGGCGACTTAAGCAGAAAATTGGAAGGGAAAAATCACAGATGAGAGATTCCATAAACGACGTGGTGCTGTTGGGATGGAGGGGTTCCATCGTGCCCAACAGGATTATTATGAAGCTCTCCACCAACAGAAACTATATTGGAAACAACGTGCTAAAAGATTTTGGCTTCGTGATGGGGACTAGAATATGAGGAATTTCCATAAAGCCGCATCAACTTGGAGGAAGAATGCAATGTAGCAGCTGGGGAACTCGAATGGTGAATGGGTTTCAGATGAAAGTGATGTTCAAGGTATAGTTGTTGATTATTTTCATGCCATTTTAACTCTTCCAATATGAATGACAGTATGGGACCGGTTGCTAATCTTGTTGAACCAAAGATTAAGGATGATCAGAATGAACTGATGACTGTTCCTTTCCATCACAATGAAATCCGAGACACCGTATTTGCCATGCATCCCTATAAATCTCCAAGTCAGGGTGGCTTCAACCCGGCTTTTTACCAGAGTTCTGGGACATTGTGGGGAACGATGTAACTTCAATGTGTTTGGGTTGCCTCAATTAGTGTAAATTCCCGAATGGTTTAAATGACACTTCTATTGTTCTCATCTCTAAAAAGGACAATCTTGAGGGCAAGATCTTTGGCTTATTTCCCCGTGTAATGTTTTATACAAGGTGATCGCTAAGACCCTTGCTAATCGACTCAAAAAGGTAATTCCTGATATTATTTCCTTGAACCAGTGTGCTTTTGTTCTGGGTCAGTCCAATACGGACAATATTCTTATTGCTTTTGAGGTTCTTCACTCTATGAAAAGGAAAACAAGGGGTAAGAAGGAGTTGACAGCTCTTAAGATTGATATAAGGCGTATGATCTGCTTGAGTGGGGATTTTTGAAAAATGTGCTAATCTGAATGGGATTTCACTCAGAGTGGGTGGATTGGTTTCAATTGTGTATCTCTACAGTGAATTACAGTGTCCTACATGGAGGACCTGAGGTTGGTCCAATCACGCCCGAGTGTGGTCTGCGGCAAGGTTGTCGACTTTCTCTTTATTTATTTTGTTTGATGAAAGCCTGTTCTGAAGAGCAAAGAAGCATCAGGTGTTATCCATGGGTGTAAGATTGCTAGGAGTGCCCCTATAATTTCCCATCTCTTCTTCGCTGACAACAGCCTCTTGTTCTTCTGAGCTAATGCACAAGAGTGCAATATTGTCAAAGAGGTGCTTCACCATTATGAGCTTGAGTCTGGGCAAGCAGTAAATCTTCAAAAGTCCACCATTTGTTTCAACTCCAACGTTGAGGACGAGAAGCAAATTACCACCATTTGTTTCAACTCCAATGTTGAGGATGAGAGGCAAATTAGCATTCATTCATCTTTGGGAATATATATGGCTCAAGGGCATGACAGACAATGGTTGGGAGGAAGAAACGTGAACTGTTTGCATTTTTGAAAGATAGGGTGTGGAAACAAGTTCAGGGTTGAAAGGAGAAATTATTGTCAATAGCGGGGAAAGAAATATTGCTTAAGATGGTTACTCAAGCCATGCCTAACTATGTCAAGAGTGTGTTTTTCGCTCTTCCGACTCAAGCTTTGTGAGGAAATCGAATGGTTTATGAATAGATTTTGGTGAAACTCGAAAATGGGAACTCGAAAGGGATGAACTGGATGTCGTGGGATAGAATGTGTGCTCCTAAAACCCATGGAGGCCTCAGATTTAAAAAATTACATGACACAAGCATCTTTCTTTTGGCAAAACATGGCTGGAAATTCTTGTCAGACCCTAATGCTTTGGTGTCATGGGTTTATCAAGCTCAGTACTTCCCTTCTTCCAATTTCTTGGAGACAAAGTTAGGGCACAACCTGAGCTACATTTAGAGAAGTATTATAGCCGCACAACCACTGATCAAAGAAGGCTTTAGGTGGTGTTGGTAGAGGCAATCAGATTTGGGTTTGGAGGGACCCTTAGATTGTTGACCCTGATGAAGGCTTTATCATGTCCTACTTGATTCCAGATGCTAATGAAATCACAATGAATCAGCTCATGCTCGACGGGAACTGTGGCTGGGATGTTGATCTTCTCAAGGACTTGTTCAACGCCCATGATTGTAAGTAAATCTTGAGCATCCCTTTGAGTAATAGAAATATTAATGATCAAATATTGTGGTTGTTTGAGCGAAAAGGGACGTACACAGTATGCAGTGGGTATGATTGGCTGGTGAAGAAGCGGCTTGCTCGAAGTTTACCACCTGTGGATCTCCTTTGGCAGAAAGTGTGGCATCTCAAAGTTCCAGGCAAAGTCCGCAACCTCCTTTGGCATGCATTGTCTAGTGTTATCCCTACGCATGACTTGCTGAGGACTAAAATGATCCAGGTTGAGGCTTGCTGTCCAGAGAAGAGGAATCAATCATTCAATGCATGGTAGCGTGTGAATTTGTATGGAACATTTGGATGGTAGTAGGAGTTAACATGGTCCAAGTTGTAAACCTCACTTTCAGGGAATGGTTACTGGAAATGTTTAAACAAAATGAACTTCTTGAGCTAATCGGAATGGTTTATTGGGCAATTTGGAGAAATAGGAATGAAACAGTTTGGAGGTTTGCTTCATTTCCTGTGTTAAGGGTTACGGAATTGGCAATCTCATCCTTACAACAATGGCAGCAGGCACAACAACACCAAATCTCGAGTGGTTCTCATCTGGTATCTGTGGAAAATACTTAGTGGCAGCCCCCAACCAATGGCTCTCTTAAACCTAATGTTGACGCCGCTATTTTTCAAGATCAACACAAGGTAGGCATCGATATGATCATTTGAGACACATATGGTGATTTCAAGGCAGCCAAGGTGATTTCGATTAGAGGTGATTATGAGCCTTCTGTAACGATAAGAAAAGATTAACTCTAACTAGACTACCTCCTTATCCCCAACTTAGTGTCCTATTGCAACAAGAAATCAGAATCCCTCCCAAACTCTCAACTCCACTCACATTGGGACTCATCTCCCTGCTCATACTACAAGATCGCCCACAT
>CAVNYN010218223.1:0-74603 GCA_963692815.1 Nyctanthes arbor-tristis | reverse complement strand
GTCTTCTACAGATATAGAGCTTGTTATATAGAGATTTATGTAAAGGAGATGGGACAATGTGTGGTTGGAATGTAAAGAAAAATTATTGGGAAGTGTGAAAATTTGTTTTTTTATGAACAATATGTGGTTGGTATTGATTTTATAAAATTTTTATTTAGATAAAGCTCCAAAGAACAAGCTCTTAAGAGTTAAGATAAATGAAGAAATCCAATTAACTTAAGAATAAGACCTGTGGCCATCCATAATGAACGATCCTGCGGACATTCAATTTATCAATGCCCATCCCAAAAGCAACAGTTGCAACCACCACCTGGAAAGCAAACACCAGGAAGATGGCATAACATGTAAAATTTTGGACAAATCATTGACTCAAAAAGTATTATTTCTAAAGCAGATACTTCTGTTGTTCCAATAGAGAAAAATGATTCAGTTGACGTGCACCCTCAAATCTAGAGACTTAATGGCAATGGGACATATACCAATACACATGACGTAAAAAGACTCCATGGAATCACAACCTAAGCCTGTGAAAGTGCATAATACTTTCCTAGATTAAGTCATACTAACTATTCCGATAAAGTACAATAATCTTTACAGGAGTTGGAAACAATAGTTCGAGCTAACTGTTTCCATGTCCAGGTTACCTGCAAAGCATCTTCATGAAAATCCTTGTGCACCTGTCTGAGATGTGATTTTGGCAACTGTGATGAAAAGAAAAAGTAAAGAAATTACAAATTTGAAGTTCAAGGAGATAAAACAGTAGTTGTGAAAAAAAAAGGTTCACTTATGGTCAATTTTCTTATTATGAAGAACCCAAGCAATATTGCCAATTTAATCTTGTCAATATATATATAATATAAGTACATAAAATAAGTAATAATATGAAATGGAGAATGGTCTATGTCCATGATCAGTAAAACCTATGGAACAGACTGGTACCTTGGCATTATAAGCAGCAGCCTTCACCCCAGAACTACAAAGGAACTTTGCTATGCTTATTGTTTCTTTCCTGGTGGGAACGTATATGATTGTTGGTCCCATTCCTAGATGCCCTTGCTTGAGTATGGATCTTTCTTTTGGCTTGTTCAGCATGTTATATGTTTCGGGCGACCCACAAGTATTAAAATTTGTCATAAGCGGTTGTCCATAAAATTCACCACAGGAAACTGCAGCACTTAAGTTTATGAATAAATTTTCTATTGACAAAGAAAGACGTAAGCCAAAAACACATGTATCACAGACTGTATATGAAAGGGCCTAAATATAGAGTGCTTGACTAGGAACTTGAAAGAAGACAGCAATTTGACACCTATTGATGCTCTACAGGAGAAATAGAGTGATCAATGGAAGAAGTGGCTAAACATCTTCCTGGATTTGTAAAGCGGGCCCAATCGAAACAAGTAATGAGCACTCCTTTAAGTTTGCATAGAAATATTGCCCCAAGACTTGTATGATTTGGCAAATGTACATCCCAGCCTTACCCCTTATCTCACCCCAACCCAACAAAGAAATGAAACTGGGGAAATAAGTACAAATGAAAAATTGAATAAGTACTACGTCAAAGAGAGGTTGAGTATATATTCTTTTTATCAAAAAAGGGGGAAAACAAAAATGTGGAAAGTTTACCCCAGGCTTCTTTTCATTTCATTAAAAAGAGGAAAGATACATTCTGAGGATGAAATATAAGATCACATTCATCAAATATCTTTGAATTTGTTTATTACCATCCAAATCATCTGCTTCATGGAACAAATCAGACTCATCTTCAAGATACTCAACAGATAACTTTTTATCGTTCGAAGAGTTTAAACCATCTCCCAGCTGCAAACCTACTCCACTGTCATCCTTTGGACATAAATCATCATCAATATCTTTCAATTCATTATTGCAAGTTCCATTTAGTTCAGTCATGCTGCCACCTGAAATGCCACTAGAGTCGTCAGTAGAATGCTCCGAATCATGTAATGCTGAATTACATCTTTTGGCAGATTTCTTCCCCGTGTTGTATATCTCTATTAATTCACAGAAATCCTTGTTATAGGAAGATGTAGATGATGTCCTACTGTGCTTCGCCTGCAAAAGGTGTATCAATCAGCAGCAACAATAATGGTAACTAGAACAATTATTATAAAGGATATAGATATGAACAATTCAGGACACAACCACATAGCATGAACAAACATGCCTAATGCATGTCCTAGTGTTCCTTGAACATTGAATTGCTATTGATATTAGTACAGTTGGGGCAGGCCATGTGGCATGTCCAACATGTCTAGGAGTGCCTCGAAAGTGCCCCTCTATGTGGTCAACTTAATAACAATAATAAATCACTTATTATCATAAATAGATCAGGGACAAGTCAACTTACTAGGAAAGCATGTCCTTCACTTAATAACAATAATAATAAATCACTTATTATCATAAATAAATCATATATTATTTCTACATGTAAAATAGGAAAATAGAACACAATCCAGGCTTGTGGTCACATGCTTATCAGCTGCACGGACAAATGGAAACACTAGTGTATGGCATGTAGAATAGGAAAGAGATGAATACTGACCAAGAAACGAAGGTTTGGCCGGAAAAATGAAGTAATAACAATTTTTGTCCCGTCCAACATGCTTAATGATTTTAGAATGTCTTCTCGAACAGGCACGGTTGCAGTAGCAGTTAAAGCCATCAATGGTATGTCAAACTTTAAGAATTTTAAATTGTCCCTTCTGAAATTCTCCCTTAGCACACACAACCGCCTAAAATGCATCAGAAGATATTAGTGACATAGTATGATAAGAGAACTGTATGCAGAATAGTCTTGTTTTAGCAAGACAAAAGTATTGCAACTATTCCTTCATATGTGTACATCGGTGCATTAAACTTCTTTATACTGGAATTATTTCAATAACCTAAATGCTTTGTCCTTTTATAGTAATAACCATTTCTGATTTTCCTTGCTTCTTAGTGACAAAGGACAAGCATTTAACTTACCATTAGGTAGGGATTTTTTAAATCAGATTCAATTTGATCAGAAGCACCTATATTTCGTGTAGAAAAAACATTTAGTACTCTTAGGTAATAATACACATTGAAATACAAAGGAAAATGAATATAAAACTCCCAGCAACATGTTGAACTACAACTATATATCTTTGAACTACAACTATATATTTGTCAACCTCATTTGTGGAGAACTCTTTGAGACAGACAGCTTCACTCATTATCATTCAGGAAGAATCACTAAAGAAACCAATGTGTTTTGGATTAATAGGTAGAACTACGAGATGAGTGGAAGTAAAGAACATGAACCTGTAGTCAGGTCGAAAATCATGACCCCACTTGGAAACACAGTGAACTTCATCAATTGCAAATAATGCGATTCCCCGGCTTTCTGCAAGGCTCTGCAGTGGTTTTATAAGTCTGCAAGAGAATGCTCATGCTGGTACCATTGGCAGACATAAATACAGTATCAAAATCACCCCCACCCCCACCCGAAAAAAAAGAGAAAGGAACCTTAAAATTGTCTCCGGGCACACATAAATAATGTTGTAGACGCCGTTCATTGCTTTCTGTTCGACACTTTTGTCAATTTGACCAGATCCAAGAAAGCAAGCAGATACCCCATGCTTTGCTAGCTTCAGGCACTGATCATGCATCAAGCTAATTAATGGTGAAACAACAACAACCACCTTCCCAGTTAATAATGCTGGTATTTGGAAGCATAGAGATTTTCCTACAAAAGGTTATTGTTTTGAGATGCAGAATATTCCTGAAATTAGAGAATGTTAGCATAAATATATGCAGTACGTACCAGATCCTGTTGCTGCAAGAACAAGACAGTCTTGATGGGATAACCAAGCTCCCAGAGCTTCCTTCTGAAAATTCTTCAAGGATGAATATCCAAAATGCTTGTGTAGTAGATGATTCACCTTCTGCTCCCAGTTTGGCCCAATTTCCTCTTTGTCTTTGCAATAAGATCTTAGTATGGATGTCTTTGTGTTGATATTTGAACTAGAATCCATGATTGAGGGAATGGAAACATCTGGATCTTCCATATACGCAGTCAAGATATTTGACTTAGAGGCAAAAGGATGAGGTTCAATTGGAGCCTTGCTTCTTTTGGGCCTAGATGTGGACATCAGGTGTTCCCTTATGCTTTGTTGCCGCATCTTACCTAAGCATTCCGTGGAAAAGGTGGCTCTTTTTCCCAGAACTTTCTTACTTACACTAGGAGATGTAGAACTGCTTGATGCTTCACTGTTGGTTCTTTGAGATCTATTCAAGATAAACTCAACTGCATCATCCAATGAGGGGCCCACTGCCTTTATGGCTTCGGTAATATCAGGGAACTCAAACCCCATACCAACTAATTCTGCAATAACTTGATCAGAAGCTATGTTGTACCCTTCCATAGTGCAGCACTATCTTCAAAACAATGGTAATGTTAAAAACCAGCAAACATAAGTGAATTTGAGTTCCAGGCCAGGTAAAATTCTTACAAGAAGGTTGCTGAAGACTAAGTCACAACCTGTGATGTGTGGTTGCTGAAGAGTAAACTTACATTCACGCTGTGAATTTCATAATAGGAACCACTTGAAAATGGTTGTTTCTTTAGACCAGATACATTGTGAAGGAGACTAATATTTGAAATAAAGATGGGCAAGGATCAGCTGAACAAATGTATTTTACTTGGCAGCATTTAATTGGAATTTGTGAAAAACAATTCTAATATGGAGGAACCATTCTTAATCCAAGGCTCCTCCATCCATCTAAACGGATCCGTGAAGTTAATCCATCTACCCTTTCAAAGAAATCCTCAGACAAATCCGTCCACCTGAGTATTAATAATCATAAAAAGCTACACTCTGTAGAGTGCAATCAGATTTAAGTTCTGTTATCAAAACAAATATTGTGAAACAATAACGATGCTGTCCTCAAAATCCAGTTTCTACTATTCCTAATTCATACTCGCAAACATTGAAATGTTATCTCAGCGTGTAGCCCACATTAGCTTCCTTAAAAGAATCCAAGAAACTATGCAAAATTATCCAAACAAATTATGAAGATTTCCAAAATTCATATGAAAACAGCACAACTATTCCCCATAACTCATATCATATCATAATTCTTCTGTTCCTTTCCATTTATGATTAGTGAAGGTGTGAGTGTACGTTGGCTCGGAATTTGATTTCTTTATTACCTTCACCAATGTTGAAATCCGGTATGTAAACAACGAAGGGAATGCCCTAGAAATTGAATTTGCAGGATGGAATGCAGTAAGAACCCGCCAAATGGCCCCAAACCAAGCGAGTATACGCTACCGCAACAACAATAGTGTAAAGAGAGAATAGAGGAAATTTGTCGCGACGTCGTAAGAACATTTATACCTCAATATTTGTGTCACATACCACGTCGCTTGCATTGACACACGCTACATGAAAACTACAAACACGTGACACGCACTGATATACGCTATATGGTTATATAACACTATATGATGTCAGTTAGATCATTTTTAATTAATAGTCTAAAATGTTAACATCTTTCATGTAGGTCAAAAATAATCTCCCACCACGTGTACGTATTGCGAGATGAAAGGAGATTATTAGAAAAACATACACAGTGCACTTCTTTTGTGTGGAGAATCACACAGTTATCCCAATAATCCCTCGTCACGTGTGATATGTCCATCATCTCAATAATCTCTCGTCACGTGTGATGTGTCCAGGGGCAGATTTAGGGTGGGAGCGAACTAAACGATCGTCTCATGTTTGAGCATGATGAATCACTTCGTGCCATCTTGTGGAACTAGATTTCGTCTTTCGCTGGTATAGTACTGATATTCTATTAGAATTTGATTAATAGGGTACGGCCGTTCAATTGCCTATGATATTAAGACCAATAGGTCAAAAATAAGTTCTTTTAGGATGTTTGTTTTTCCGAAGAGCAATGCTATGCATTAATGCAGCAGGCCATGGTTCACTGTTCATGCTTATCAAGTACTCCAAGACCACGTTACTAACCTTGAACAGGCGAGGGTGACTCTTCGAATTCCAACGCAAGAGCGGATCTAAGAAAGATCAAGTTCGAGCTCGTTATTTGGTTTCGGCTTTCCAAACCTTAGGTGCGCAAAGGAGTGGCATTTTTTATCTAAAATGATCTCCTAAACTGAGGGTCGTCGGAGAAAAAAAGGGTTTAAAGGCCTGGGGCGTCAAGACTTAGGTTTTTTACTAAGTCAATGGGGAGGATGGAAATACTGGCAAAGACCATCTTGCGAAAACACCGCAGGCTCGCCCCAACAATAATCTTAAAAAGTTTGTTTTATATTAGGAGAATTTTAAATTTTATAAACTTGCCCTTATGATAAGATATATAACAACATTTCAATAATAAAATATATAATGACATTTGAAGATTATGTTAAAAAGTTTTTTTAGTGTAGTGGTAAAAGTTTAAAGTATATTTCAAAAAGGTCCTGAGTTCAATTCTCAAACTTTACATACTTCTTTTAACTAATTCTCATGTTTTACATGTCTCATTTTGATAATATTTTACAAGTAGCCTTTTTTTTCTCATTTAGTTTTTCATTTTAAAAATGTTCAATATGTAATTCTATTTTTATATAGACATTCAAAAAAAAAAAGGAAAAAATGTTCTATTTTTATATATAATCTACTAGACAAATTGATTTCATATTATATACTTTTTGTTAATCTTTTTCCCCACTTAAAACGTCAATTTATACTAGATTCAACGTATTAAAAATATATATAGTAAGTGTGATGTTTCTAATTTATTTATTTTTATATTCACTATTTTATTTTATTTCGATGTACAGTTAATGTTTATATTTTATGATTTTTGGAGTAAAATAAGAAATGGTTGTCTTTTTTTTTTTTATTACTGCATAAGTAACATTAACTATACATTGATACAAAATATAGAATTTTTTGTATAAACAAGCGTTTGTCAACTAATTTGACATTATTATCCACATATAAAACTATTACAAATCGCCTCCTCAAGTAAAAAATCCTATATACGCCATTGCGTATGTCGGGATAATACTGTCATAGCGAGAGAATGATAATGCATAAAAACCCTTGTATTTCTCGACAAAATTCCAATACTCTAGACAAATGAGGGAATAACAAGTGGATACAGATTCTAATTTATTATTTAAACTGGGACTTTGTACAAACTTGTTTTGTTTTATTTACTTTGAATATTGAGTTTTCAAAACTCCCGAAGTCCGGAATTTTTCCCATATTTCTAAGTAATTTTTTGTTAGCTTGTTTCTATCATTTCATTTATCCTTTCATGGACAAAAGCATGGCCATAGCTTGAATTAACTATCCAAAAATCATTTCCATTTGGGCTTTATTTCCTTCATTATTGAGAGTTCTGTGCGACATAACGGTCGTCATTAACAACCAAGTATAAGAGCATTCCAATGGCACACTTCCCGTTCATTCCATTATTTTAGCTGTCTCAACATATGTGGCAAATAGAATTGAAAAATATAGTAAAATGTCTCGAATGGAAAATGTGAATTGTGAAAATAGTCGAACGTGTAATCACCTAAGAATGACGTGAAATATGGGTTATATGAAGTCAGTGTAATTAAAATGGAAAAATTTAGATAATCTTGTAAACTGTCCAGGAAATGCAAGCACTTGCTGGAAATGTGCACACACCCAAGAAAGAATTTCAATAAAATACTAGTTTGGTTTGTAACTTTCATAACCATTTTCCTAATTGATATCTCGATTTTTGGAAATCAACCCAACAACAAAACTTGAAGTAAGTATGACATGCTTTAAGAAGAAATTTACAGTTATTAATTCTAATCCATACGTTCTTAGTGATCAAGTTTCAAAATTGGCTAGTCGAAGCTACATTTTGGAGCAAACAGCTTTATGAAGACGATTTGGCCTCTGATAACGTTTGGTACGCTTATCGGTTTTGCTCGTCGTTTACACCGTTAGAAACTAGAACATAGAGTCTTTGTAACCATGCTTTGAAACCTACACTTCGAGACCGTCTGGCACTCCGAAACACTGGGCGACAATGGAACTTCATGGTTGCCAATATTTGATTTTTCTACTTAAACATGTGTATGCTTCACCTGCTTCACGTGTGATTCTTATCTAGTGCCTAGAATGATCTAAAGTTCCGTCATTGTTAAGTATTTTATCTTCAATTCAATCTCATGCTTTATAACTATGAGATAGAGTCTTATAACTTGGCTCTCAATCTTCAATCAATGACTTCCTTGAGGATAAAGTTTAGAAATAAAATAATGGCCAACGGTAATCCAAATCCTAAAATTTCCCCTATAAATAGAGGAGAAATATAATGGTTTAGAACATCCCAAAATTCATGCAGCAATGGCCTCTCAAGAACTTTAAGCTCAAACTCTCTCGTGCAAAGTCGAGCAAGCATATCTCTTCTTCTAAAATAAATTAAGGTAATCCGAAGCCTCATTTTCCATTCTTTTTTTTTTATCGGTCTTGTTTTCCATTCTTGATGTCATTATAGGTTGACCTTTTCATCATAAAGAAGATTCATACAGAGATGTCAAGAAAAACGATCTGAAATTCTACGAAAAATAGCAAATTGTAGTCCAGGTGCACGCATCCTTGAGAAAAGTGCGCACATCTAGGCAGTAGTTTTCTCTAAAATTGATACACGAGTTCCCCTTATCGTTCCAGGCTTAACGTTAACATTTCCTTGTACTGTGAGTATTACTTACACCTCTTTCATTGATTATGTGTTATATGTGTTTTTTACAAGATGATTTTGTGATATACATGTATAAATTCGATAAGTTATCGTATATATAGGAGATTTTTGCTATATCATATATATGATTTGCAAAGTGAATTACGAGTTGATGATTTCTACATCAAATATGTATGTCGAACAAATATAGTTAAATAACGAATTTATATTTGGCCAATTATTCAAGTTATATGTTAAATTTACCCTTTTGACGTATGCATGTAACTTTAGGGGTCAAATAGAGTTAAATAACGAATTTATATTTGACCAATTATTCAAGTTATATCCCTTTTGAAGTATGCATGTGTTAGTAATGCTTGCTGAATTAGCAGTTCATTTTTTTAATGTTTTAAAAAATGTAGATGATTTATTGTGGCTTCATGGACTTGAAATATTTAACTTCACCAGTGTTACACATACGTGAAGAAATTGACGTGTGATATTATTACGTAGACTATTGGAAGTTGCATCAATTGTGGCTGTTTTATGGCCATGAAGAAAATAATATTTTTTTTCAAGTTGTAAGGTTGTAACTCAACTAATATAATGTTTGTTATAAATTATATCTATGAAAGTTATTGTTTGTTTCTACTTAATTATTGCAAATTGTTACTATCCTTACTGTAAGTATAAGTTCGTAAAAGTGACATTAATTGAATTTAATACCAAATTTCGTAATTCTCTAAGTGTGCGCACCCTAAATGAAAGTGCATTTACCTAACTGTTGAAAATACTTCTACTCCAAAAGTACATGTACCTATGACTTATGTGCACACTATAACTCAAGAAAAATATTTCATGATTATTTTTTAGTAGTGTCAGTTATTGGTATATATTAAAGGGAAAAATTTCGCGTAGTGACAGAACTGCGTGCCTATTAACTATTGGCTGTGTGCCTGTTAACTATTGGCTATGTGGTGGTTATGAAGAGAGGTAAATAAAAAAATAGATAAATAATATTTAACACACCGTCTAGATCTAGACAATAGAGATTGTCCATATTTTCTCTTGCCACATCGGTGACGTGGTTACAAAATTTTCGCACTTCACACGCTATTAGGCCATCTCCAATGCACCCTCTATTTTGGAAATTATCTCCAAAATAGATGGTGCATCCCCCAACCGGTCTCTATTTGCCATCTCCATTTGGGAGATGGCAACAGTAAATCTCCAAATTTGGAGATTTACTGTGCAAATGGAGGCCAAATTTAGAGACTTGCAATTTACGGAAATGCCATTCGGTAAATTGCAAGGCAGCCCCAACCCCTTTTTTTTAAATTTTTAGTCTTCATAGTTTTTATATTTTTCGTTTATTTTAGTCCTTATATTTTATTTATTGCAATTTTGTTGTCAATTCATATTGTTTAAATTATCTAATACTTATTACTTTGTTGGTTGATTGCAATAATTTTTTTAATTACACGTGTATTCAAAATAAATGCTTTCATTTAAAAAAATCGACCAAATATCTCGTTTAATTAGGCTTCGTAATTTAGTTAATTACTCGATTAACGACTCAATTATTTGTTTCGTTATGTTTGATATTTAATTTTTCAATTTGTAAAGTATGATACCTAATTGTAAATTTAGTTAAATAGGAAATATAGAGATTTGGATAAAATTTAGAGATTATGGGTTGAGAAATTTTAAAGAAAATAGAGATTGTAAATCTATATTTTAGAGATAGAGGAAGGGAAAATAGATATTTAAGTTGGAGATGGCATTAGGGATGCTCTGTCACCTCAAGTGAAAAAATAAGAACACATTTGAACTTGCCGCCTTGCGTGCCAGTTGGAGAAATATCATTGGGTTCAAATAAAAGCACGCGGATCGTAAATCGTTTCTCATTTCTGGCCGTTAGATCATCAGCGCAAAAATCCAAAGCTGCTGATTCAAGAACCACTCTCATTGGCTGAAACAAAAGCACACGGATCTCCAGCTCACTACAAATACCACACTCCCTTCGTCTTTCACCTTAACACAATGGAGTCTACAAAAGGTGCCGGAGGCCGCAGGGGGGGCGACCGGAAGAAGGCCATTCCCAAATCCGTCAAGGCTGGTCTCCAATTCCCCGTTGGCCGAATTGCCCGTTTCCTCAAAAAGGGTCGGTACGCCCAGCGAACTGGAATTGGAGCCCCGGTTTACATGGCTGCTGTTCTTGAGTATCTCGCCGCTGAGGTACTTATGCAAACAATAATTGACCCCCGGATATCTTGGTGTTATTTTTCCCCAGTTTTCTCGGTATATTTACTTGATTGTGTGTGACAAGGCAATAGATTATCTGAATTCATATTGATTTCCAGGTGCTGGAATTGGCTGGAAACGCTGCAAGGGATAACAAGAAGAGTCGGATTATTCCGCGACATGTGCAATTGGCTATAAGGAACGATGAAGAACTGGGGAAATTGTTGCAAGGTGTGACAATAGCAAGTGGGGGAGTTCTGCCAAACATAAACCCAATTCTTTTGCCTAAGAAATCTTCTGGAAATGAATCTCAGGATAAGGCTCCAAAGTCTCCCAAGGCGTCCAAATCTCCAAAAAAGGCTTAGACTTTCGGGTTTGTTTCCCCTGTTTATTAACGTCGTATTGAATATGGGATTTGGCCTTTGTGGGTTTCATGTTTCTGATGTAAAAATTTAGATGTTAATGGAGCGATCATTTTGCTTTGCTAAATTTTTGCTTTACTTTTCTGTCTTTATATTAATGGAAATATTTTGCACTAGAAGAGGATCCAAGTTTTTCTAGGAACGATCTTGTATGGATGTGTTTGATCCATACTGGCTCAAGCAAATTTGAAATGAATTGGTAAAAAAGATTTTGGACTCTGCAATGGATTAGAAGTTGAATTTGAAGCAGACCGTTCCTTTTGGATTTCACAAGATACACAGTAGACTCCATAAGGTTTCTTTTTTTTTTTTTTTGGGGTCATATCGTAGACTTGAAGAAAATGAAGGAGAGAAAGTTAGAGGGAAAAGTCTTTTTTTTTTTTTTTAGAGTAGAGGGTAAGATCAATTTTCAAATAATGTATAGTGGAAAAATTGGGTGTAGAGGAAAAAAATCAATTTAATTATTTTACACGTCTTTTGGAGCAATTTTACTTTGCAATTGTTCATAGACGTGAAATTCATTTAAATTTTATTTTCTTTATCACACAGACGTGACATTTTGGTCTCTCTTTTTTTCTTCTATTACAAAATTATTTTTCGGTTGCAAATTTGCAATTTTTCATAACGTGCCATTTTCTTAATCTCACGCTAATAGTATTTCATTTGTCCTAATATTCAATTTATCCATCTCACATTTTAACAATTGTTTTGTTATAGCATTAAAATTTAACGCATGGAGTTGAGGACACCTCCTAACTTTGTTCTCGCATTCAATTTTTTCCACTCTCAATTCCACACACTTTGGTTTTGTAACAGAAAACCTAAATATGAGGTTTTTACTCTTTAATCTTAAAAAGGGTTAATTTCACAAAATGTCCCTAATCTTTGAGCTAATAATCGATTAGGTTTTCAATCTTATTTCGCTTTCCTTGATTTCCAACTTTTTATAAATGCGCATAATATGTCTCTTTTGTTATTATTCTCTCAACTTTTTATAGAAAATTACGATTATACTTTTTAGCTTTTTAATTTTAAAAACAAAACATTTAAAAATATTAAAAATAATAAAAAATGTACAAAAAAAAAGGAAAACACCCACCTTCACCCCATCTCCTGTCAAAAGGATCGCTAGAAATGGCCGTTGGAGCCATTTTCAGAGGCCAAAAAGCTACCGAAACAGCAGCAGACAATTACTGTTTCCAACACCATTTATGATGGGTGAACCCCCCCTTTTGCTGCTGGAACTGACAGAAAAAATACTACAATTTCTGGCAGTTTTGGGCTTTTAGCTACCGGAAACGGTAGCAAAAATACTGTAAGAAACGACAGTAGTTTTCTGCCGTTTCTAGCGGTCCTCTTGAGGTGAGGTGAGGTGGGGTGAGTGTGGTTTTTTTTTTTATTTTTTTGTTATTTTTAATATTTTTAAGGGTAATTTATAACTACCGTTTCCAATCTTTCAACTTGTTGAGATTACGTCATTAACTTTTAGTTTTCTTTTTGGAGGTCTTCAACCTTTCAAAATCGTTATACCTAAGGTCTCTAGGACGGAAACAGTTATTTTCTCCGTTAAATTTAAAGGTATTTTGGTAAAATACACAAAAAAATATTTTAATGTTTAAAAAATTTTTAAAAAATAGGGGGAGAGCAGCACTTTTGGCTGCCATTTCCAGCAGCACGGGGATGAGACTCCCTTTTCTTTTTTTTGCCGGAAATAGCAGCCACGATGGTTGCCAATTCTGGCAAAAAAATAAAATTGGGGAGACTCATCTTTTTCTTGTTGCCATTTTGGAAAGTCTCCCCCCTTCCGGCAGCCAACACACACTCCCCTCTTTTTTTAAAAAAAATTTTGAAATATTCAATTTTTGGTATTTTACGATAATACGCCCAACTTTAACGGTGGAAATGGATGGAAATAGTAAGAGGGACCTCAGGTGTAATGCTTTTAAAAGGTTAGGTACCATCACAAGTAAAATTAAAGATTAGAGACGTAATCTCAACAAACTTGAAAGGTTTGAGACGTTAGCTGTAATTAACCCTATTTTTAAATGTTTTGTTTTTAAAATTAAAAAGTTAAAGGGTATAATCATCATTTTCCATGAAAAGTTGAGGAAATAGTGAGAAAAGAGACATTTTGTGTGCATTTGTGAAAAGTTGGGGACCCAGGAGAGCGAAATAAAAGGTTGGAGACCTAACCGATTCTTAACTCAAAACTTGTGGACCTTTTATGAAATTAACCCTATTGAAAATGCTCCCATATCACAGTTAAAAAAGTACAAAGCAAGAGAGCATTTTTGACAGTTTTTCGATATCTACTGTAAAGAATACTAATCATTTTTAACTTTTTTAAACAAGCATAAAAATGAACATTAATCTTAGAGAATCTATAAGGGTTAATTTCACACATCGTCCCCAACTTTTGAGGTTAGTATCGGTTGAGTCTTTAACTTTTTTTTAACCCGTTGGGTCTCCAACCTTTCATTAAATTGCACATATAGTCCGTTTTAATTGTTTTCGTCAAATTCACCGTTAACTCATTAAATAAATTACTATTTATTCCTTATCATTTTAAATTAAGAAATAAAAATTTTAAAAATATAAAAAATTAAAAATATTTTAATTAAAAAGAAAAAAGAAAAAAGAGGCTCCCTTTTTGGCTTCTGAAAATCACTGCAAAGGTAGCCAAAATGGGGGAGTCTCCCCTCTGTACTGTCATTTCCAGCAGCCCAATCACAATCTTGATTGGGCTGCTAAAAATGGCTTTAAAGTGTTGCAATTTCTAACATCACAGGGTGATTGGGCTGCTAAAAATGGCTTTAAAGTGTTGCCATTTCTAACATCACAGGGGGTAGACTTCTCCCAAGGTTGTCGGAAATGGCTGGCATTTCCAGTAACCTTTGCCTGCGCCAAAAGTAGGAATTCCTCCCTCTTTTTTTTTTTTGAAAAAAATTGTTTCTTAATTTAAAATGATACGGGACATAATAGTAATATCAAGAAGTTAAGGGTGAAATTAATGAAAACCGTTAAAGGGACTTTATGTGCGACTTAATGAAAGAATGGGGACTCAGTGGGTTGAAAAAAAAAGATTGGAGAACCAACTGATATTAACCCCAAAAATATGGTATGATATGTGAAATTAACCCAATCTATTAATATTCTTAGAGCAATTTGAATGTAGGGTAAAAAAGTTAAAAGGGAAAAAACTTATAACATGGGAAAAATTTAGTGGGAAATTATATTTGTCACAATCACGATCCGGATTGTAAGTTCATGTAATGGTACAATCCTAAATTACTAATCGATTCAGACTGTGTATAGGATCTATGATCCTATGCGACTCTATAGGGTCGTTTGGATCGGTACAGGATTGCATAGGATCTCATAGGATCATATGAATCTATACAATCCTATATTATTTTTATCTTTTTAGATATTTTTAACTATAAAAAGTAATTTTTAATTGTTTTTTTTAAAAAACGTAATTTTTAATTAGTTACTAGTTTTTTACCTGTACGATATATGAAAAAAATAATTCAAAATAATAATCTAATTATTATAAGGATTTGAGAAAATTAGATTCCCACATATGTAAAAAAAATGAAAAACTTGATATATAGTAATTATCTGTTTGGAATCACATAAGGGATTATCTTGATTGTTGAATTTTCATAGGAATGAAACGAAATTTTAAAAAAAATGATAAAAGTTAACCCGAAAATAGAATCACGAAGATAATATAGAATTATAAAGATAAAATAACGCGAAAATTTTGAAGATATTTCGAGTAGAAATTAAAAAAAAAATCGGATATAGAGAACATTTACTGATTACCACATTTGAAAACAAAAGGTCCAAATTATCCTCATCCCTACTTCTAAGAAAATTGGCAAAAATTGGGGTAATATTGTACCACAAAATCTTTTTATTTAATTAATATATAGATTTTAGAAGATCTTATGTTCCTCAATTCGATCTGTGAGACTCCTCAACCAATTCAATCCAAAATACGATCCTGATAAATTTGGGGAAAACTATTATTTGGCCCAACAGTTTCTTAACCACCCAGAATGTTGAAATAATTAAGAAAATAGAAAATAATAACAAAGTAGGGGAACAACCCCCACGCCACGCCACGCCACCCCACCCCCTTTTTCCTTTTTAGAAAACTAGTTGGCATGATAAATACCTTCACTGATGACGGATAGAACATAGACAATAATAATAATAATAATAATAATAATAATAATAATAATAATAATAATAATAATAATAATAATAATAATAATAATAATAATAATAATAATAATAATTAAACGTGAATCCATTACAATTTGTTAAAATTGTTTTATTATTATCCCTTGCAATCCCGTATTTACTCAACTCAAAAATAATAGCCAGGATACCGAATGTTGCATAGTGCATTTACTAGGGTTCCTTTTATTTTCTATTTGCAGCTCGATATGGGTCGACAGGCGCAGAATATATATATATATATATATATATATGACTAATAATAAACTCAAATGCCCTACCATAGTCTTGGAGCAGCAATACAAGACTGATTCTCGCCATGTCTAATGTCTAATGTCTAATATACTAATAACAAAGAACTAAAAGGATACCTCCATACGCAATGCTTCATCTTACATGGATGAGATGATCATCATCATATAACAAATTCAAACAACCAAATTTGCAACAACAAACGGCGAAAACGGCTTCACCGTGCACATCCTAGATGAAAATTTTGTCATGGTGCGTCTAACGAGGCTCTCGTCTCCCGACTTTGGGATTTCAATAAGTTTTATAACGGGTGGTAAGGGACATAGCCAAGCACTCCCGACAAGTTATTGACCACATCATTGCACTTGGTTAGGAGATTAATCATCTGTTGTGCAATGTCATTGTTTGTCCTAGGGACGATATGTAGAGAAGCATTAAACGGTCCAGATACTTGCTCGGAAGAAAATGGCATGTTACTCCTCATATTTTGAAACTGATGATTAGATGTCAAAGGAGACGATATAATCTTAGCAATATTCTTACTACTAGGATCGACTGAGTTTGTAGACGAAGCACCCTCGTGGAAATTAGCACTGTTGTTGTTTTCATTCCCGCTGCTGTACAACTGAGTCTCTTCCCCACCTAATACAAATTTCACCCTCGTGCTTTTTCCACCCCCACTGATACCGGTGCCGCCAGCTTCATCTACGGAGGACTTCTTCAGACAAGATTTGAGCTGAGATGGCGGCTGCTGCTGAGCAAGTTTTGGGGCTATCCTCTGCTCAACTGCATATTCTTTATGTTGTTGGGAGGCTCCAGCTGATGAGTCATCCCTTTGAACCTTGGCCGGCTCAGTTTCTTGACCCTCTGATTCCATTTCTCGAAGATAACATCTCACGTTTGCATTCCCAAATAAATTGCCACTTCCTGAAGCAAACCTTAAGGCAGCCTGAGCATGAGCCTTGTACTGGTACACAAGACGGCATGTGTATGACTTCCAGAAGACACGAGTAGCGGAGTGATCCAACGGACCAAAACGAGCAAACTTTGCTTTTAATTCTGCAATGGAAGGAAGAGCTCCTCCAGGTGGAAACTTCATAACAAGCATAGTGCGTTCAGCTGCTTTTACTGACCGTTGCTCCTTCTTGCTGGTCTCCAATTTAAGTGCCTTTTTTGGAGCTGGTTGTACATTTTTTGCAGCCACTTCTTTTACGTCTCCTCGAGGGACGTCCACAGCCTTCAGACCAGCCTTCTTTTCAGCAGCCAATGATTTAACATCAACCAATCTCTTCTTTTTCTTTGCAGCAATTTCTTCCAGACGATCAGATGGACCACGTTTCTTCCCAGATTTGACTGGATCATCATGCTTGATAGGAGGCTTAATAGGCTTCACAGCCACAGGAACCTCTTTCATATTCTCGGTAGAACTGGCTGGAGCTCTGGCAGCAGGTTTACTTGCACTTGCTGCTTCATTTAAATCATTTTCAGCTGGAGCTGACACGGCCAAGCTTTTCTGGTACACGAGAGACCGGAATTTTGAGAATACCTGCCTGATAATAGCCGGACTCCTCCTCTCCACACCATGGAAGGGGTCCAGAGCAAGAGCTTGCAAATCTCTCAGTAGCACCGAGAGTTCAAATTCTGCAGTGCCTATCCCAATGGGTTGCCATGTCTCCATTGTAGGAAGTCGATTTTCAGCCATAGAAACATGTGCAGATGTTGCTGTACTTCTCTCGACAGCTGCCCCAACATTGTCCATAGTTACAGGCATCTGGATGAGGCCACTGCTCGCTCTATTGCTCACTTCCTTCTTTCGCTTCTTCTTTTTTTTATCCGCTAGGACCGAATTCTTAGTGCTCATTTCCCCGGCAGGACGCTTGTGTAACTTGGCTTTCTTAGTTGCAGAATCCAAAAGCTTTTTGGGACCTACACCACGAGGTTGGTTCAGTAAACACAGAAAATGTGTACCAAAATACAGAGACAAAGATGCTCACCACTAGAAACTTCCTGAATTTTCTCTCTGTGCAACCCTTCAGCAGAAGCCTGACGAGTTGTAGGGAGGTTGTGCCCTTCAGAAACACCAGGCTCAGGAACCAGCCTCACATGCTCTGACATGCCAGAATAATCAAGCTTTCCCGGAATGTGCAACCCATCTTGCACTAGAGGATGGCTGGACGGCCCTGATTGGCCTAATTTTGCTTTCTTGGCCTTAAATTCATTTGTGTCATCTCGGCGTTTAAATAGATACCTGTCTTTCTCAATTTGGTCCTTCATTCTAATGGGTTTTGCAGTGCTTTTCGTCTTACCAAGAGCTTCAGCAACAACAAGTCGGCCACTCAAAGGATCTGCAATACAACATGAAATTGTGATAATAATAAAGGAAAAGGCAAAAAGATATGCTTTCAGAGATAAAGATTAAAGACAGCTTGGGGGTAAAGCTTGCTCCTCATATCAACTCAAGAAACATAGTGAAATGAATAAGAACGATTCAAGATAATCTTAAGGATGCTATATAAATGAGAAGGAAAAATTAAATGTAGCTGGATCTCAACAATTGTGTGAATAAAAGCGTAAAATAAGATGAAAACTAAAGAAAACAAGCTGAGAACAAAAACAGCAACCAGAAAAGGATACCAGAGGATAAGCACATTTTCAAAAAATTCACAACAATACGTGGAATTTCTACTTCCAGTTGTAAGTGCAGGTAACAACTTAAATAAGCAAAGTAGAAAATTTCCTTTATAGAAAAAGGGGGAGAAAACTCACAAGATATAACACACAAACAACACACACATAGAAACTACTTCCTTAAGTACACAGACAATCCTCCATCTTGTTTATTCCAGAGGACATGTGAGAAAGAAAGAGGTCAAACTGGAAGAAGAAACTAGCCCAACCACTATAAGTAAATATTGTTTTGACCCATTTACATTCAATTACTTCTACAAGTATTCATATTAGCTTAATGATCATCCAACACACACCCACACAAAACAAGGTCAGTCAATCAATGTAAAGAATCAAGAATAGTCATGACATGCAACATTAAAGACTCTACAAAACTAAATGTGGCTGATCCAAATAGTTGTCTGAAAATTCACATAAAGATTAGGCTAAAAACAAAAGCAACACAAGGTACAGCAAAAAAATACTAAGCGCCCATTAGCATTCTATTTTATTTCAAAATAGAAATCTATCAAACCAATCACATGCATGTATCTCATTAAACCCACATGTATTACACATATCACATGTCTCCACTGCTCATTCCGACTCAATCTTTTCTATTTTGAAAGAGAAACCAAATACTAATGAGGGCTGCGTAAGAGTTCAGACGTGCTCTTCCGATCGAAATTTCAAGAAAACCAAAGACAACACCAAATGAAAAAAAAATAATAAAAAAATAAAATTCCATCTTTGGCCACATGTGTAGGGGAAATGTTTACAATACTCAAGAGAGACAATTATCATCAATAGGTCCCCCCCCCAAAAAAAAAAAAAAAAAAACTGACAACAATAATTAAGATGAGACCCACTAAAGGACGAAATTATTAACTCCTCACGTCCACCAACAATCTTGCATCATGTTTCTTCTAGATGATAAATGAGAAGATAAGTCACAATAATATGACAAAACTTATGACAACTATGCTTAGATGTAGTTTCAACTTCCAGTGCATTTATGTAGATACATCAGCAACATTTGTTTTAGTCCAGTATATTGACTCCATCCCTTTGTTCATTTATTAGTCAGATTTCTACTTCAACATCAAGATCAGAGGACTTCTAAGAAACCAATCATTTGCTGAACTTTGTCGAAGGTGAAAAAGGCAACTTTTATTTATCATTAACTAATCAAAAAATATAGATAAGAAAGTAAGACTAAGAATAAATGTCTTAGCACTATTCATCTAGTCAACCATGATGATTTTTGGAGCCAAAAAATCTTGATTGCTTCCAACTAAATATGGAGTTACTCAAACAATTTGCAAGAGTAATAGTAACACTAATAATGTCAACGTCCACACAAATTCAAAATAACAGACTTATATATCTTTGCAACATGCCTATACTATTATGACATAATTTTACTTTATTCTCATGATTTTACTTAAAGGAATCACGTATTATTCATTAACTTCCAGAGTATTATGATGAAACTTGAGTTCTAGCAAGTGACTATATTGAAAGTAAGATGCTGATAAAAGGCCAACCTTGATAAAATGGTCACATCTCAAAAGGTTAACCATCATGGACAAAACCATACCCTTAGAAATTTTCATAGTCAATGTGAGATATTACCTTTAGTGTGCGTATGAAGTATATTTTTTGAGAATTGATTTTGTGAAAAGTGATTTTTTGGAAGAATGTCGGGTTAAAAAGTACTATGGGGAATTGTGAAAAATGGTTTTTGTAAAGAATGTGTGGTTGCGAATGAATTGGCACAAAAATCAAGAAGAATTGATTCTTGCAAAATCAATTTCATACACACCCTAAATTTCGGCAATATGGGATTGTGTGTAAGCACACTAATCTTGAAATCTGAATGCTCTTTTCAACTCTAGATACATTGAAATATTGAATTATTTTTTTTAGCTAGTTCAACTCTAATCCCATACAGGGTTTTCAGTCTCTATCTTCAGAGGTTGACATCGTTAAGAGCAGCCTGTCTTGTCATCTTTAATCAATGCAAGATTTTAGCCTTATTAAAATATATTTTGACAATTGGCAAATAATAAAAACGAATATATCTTTTTTTTTATATAAATAAAAAATTGAATTGCCCTACATTATTCTGGACTTCGAGCAAGAGATGCCTCATTTTAGCTTATTGACTACAAGGTTATATTAAGGGTCACGTTCGTTAAAGAAACATTTTTCACAATTCCCCATACTGTTTTTTAACCACACATTCTCCTAAAAAATCACTTTTCACAATTCCAACTCTAAAAGAATCTACCTTCATACACACCCTAATTCTTAAAATTGATCACCATCCTAGACATTCAACAGATCACAACTAACAAGATTCCTCTTGTACCACGAAAAATAAACCCCAAACTGAGAAGAGCATAAGGCCAAAAACTATTGAAAGGATTTAACATGAACTTGACTTTTAGCTTTCCAATCTAGATTCCAAAAGCAGTATTCTTGGAAGCTAGGAGCTAGACTGGATTGATATTTGACCTCAAAAAGTGGTCAACAGGTCCTTCTTTCAGATCAAGAAGAACCTGGAAGAAATTTAATTGTTCCTTGCTAAATTTTAATTAAAAAAAAAAAATCTATTAAATACTTGTGATGTAAAAAGACCCCAAGTCAAAGCTCACACCTGACAGGACCAAACTGAATTAACCTTTTTAGGCTCTGCCAACTGGAAGGATTTACCCACTTCAGCTTATCCAGTTCCCTAGGTATCATAACCGGTCTCATTCGCAAAAATATATGAGTCATCAAATTCATGATGTAGTTAGCTTCTGCCACCTTTTAATTTCTTAAGAAGCCAAATATGTATTCTATAAACTTGCATCATGAAATTGAAACACCAAGGCAAAAGTCACCTTTCTTACATCAGCTTGGCAAGATTAGCAGTATAAAAATTCATTTGCCCAGTACAATCAATAAATCTAACTGACTAACTCTCACATTACATAGTTATTTTGCCAAGTTGTAACTGATCTTTGTTTGCAACCATTTCAGAAAGACAATGAGAAAACGATTCTCATTCCACATCTCCAAGGCACTCCAGAGCTCCTGTCACCCTTGATTTAGCAAAAGAATGAAAAGAAAAAGAGGAAAAACATAGTACGGGTCATATTCAGCCCAGCAGAATAAGAAGATGTTTGGATGTGCCTCTTTTCTTTAGATATGAACAACCAGCAAGTTATCTAGCTTGTTTTGTATTTTAATTATAGAACTAATGGTGGACTTCTTATCCTTTCCAAAAAAAATAAAAAAATAAAAAGATAGTGGATTTTTTATTACCTGACCAGAACATTATAAATTATAAATCCATATAAACCGCTACTTCTGATCCATTCTAAGGTAGGTTTCAGATCAAAAAGCTAGTAAAAGCCACTGAGTTATCTTAAATGGCTCACAGTTTATTACGGAAAAGTTTTGTAGGTAAATTTGAAATACTTCATTGCTTAGTTTTAAGCTCTGACCTAAAGAGCATAGAATTAGGACCCGCTTGGAGGCAAATCACATTAATGCATGATTTTATCCTTTCTGAAAACTACTGTTCCATCAAATTAACCCCCAAAATAAAGTTCTTGAAAAAATCTTGTTGTGGATAGACTGTACATTTCTGGTACAAAAGAAGATACTGAAATAGATCCATCTCAATTTCTCCTTGTATCTTAAGTTCTGCATAGTTAGATGCTCATAAAACAATGACCAGTAGCACGAAATGTCCATACAGAGAAAGGTGTAACCAACTAAACCAAAAGAGATTCAATAGCAAGCACGTACATGAAGGCAGGTGTGAGAAGCCAGGCAATAAAATACCAGAAGCAGCCCTTAGCATATAATCCCACATTATTATTCTATTTCTATTTCAAAATAGAAATGGTCAAAACTAATTATAGCCACGTAATTCATGGGACTTACAAGTACAACGCAATTCTCCAACACTCTGTTCTCTTATATTTTATTTTATTTTTATTTTTTATTGGGAATAGGAATAGATTAATAACATAATCTATGTGTATAGGTAATACTAATTACTATCAATCAAACATATAATTGAAAGAAACATCAACAGTGGAACTCCATTACGATCTCGATGGGCTGACAAGCTTGTTGACACATGATATATCCACCCTTACTATAACACTATAAACTCAACTATAATAAGAAAATATATAAAATTAGAAATTTCTTGTGCTTGACATCATCTGATGAACAATTTAATTACAAGCACACAGAAGATCAAATAATGAGTTCTATTCAAAAATTCATCATTATTCAGATATCAATCACTGCTGACATCAGATAGCATCCAGCAGCTCTCGCTGTAGGGTCTTCCATATTATCGGCAAAAATAATCCAAATGGTTCAATGAAATATGTAAATCATCTGGGTTAATGAATAGCAAATTTAATTGTCCAGATCATGAGAAGAGTAAAAAAAAAAAAAAATTACAAAACCAAATGAGACGTTTTCTGCTGCATGGAACGCCAATTAGCAGTCCAGATAACCTACAACTTAGATAAATCCCTTTAAAGGAAAAAAATAGTTAATGGAAAGTGGGCGAACTAAAACAGACTTCCATTTTCATCATCACATGTAAAATACAACCAGCAGTATGACCAGCAGAGGATACGCACACAAAAAAAAAAAAAAAAAGAATATGACAACAAATCCTCAAAAAAAGCATAAAATATACCTTTAGATGAATCAATAACTGGAGGCGCTGTGGGCCGGACAGGACGTACAAACTCAGTGCCAAAGGCTTGTGCATACGTCTCATCATACTCCTCAAACAGGGCCTTCCTGCATGCTAAAATAGTGGCCTTGTTCTTAATAAAATTTAACATCCAATACTCATCTGTCAAGGGCTTCAAGGCTAGCTGCTGAAGGAAAGCGAGCATCTCCCGGGGAAGGAAACTGCTTCGTGCCTTTTCAATCTGACTACTTGAATAAACCGCATTTGGTTCATAACCCGGTACTTCCGCAATAAAGTACCCGTTAACATTGGTAGGCCAAAGATTGAACTGGTTACGACAACGACAGATGAGACCCAAACCCCTTCTTCGAGACACCTCATCCACAGCTTCCTCCACCGCCTTTAAAAATGACCTTGAAAGAGTCTGCCTAGATTTTTCAGCGAAGTTCTTCTCAAATGGTATTAGTTCAGCTGCTTCAAACCAGCCATAGCTACCATCCCCGAAAAAGGCCACCAAGACATGCCCCTCGTGCTTTGTTCTCCGAACAGACGGAGTAGCAAAGGCTTCATTGTATATATGTCCAGGCCACCACGGGTGGGATTTCACTTTGCCCCACACCAAATCACCAATTTCGTAACCATTGCCAACAGCTTCACCTTTTCCTTTCGCCACAATCTCGTCAAATCCCTTTAGTTGCGACCCATGATCCACTACCTTAGGACTTGGTATCTTATCATCCGGCTCACCATCCCCCAAATCGGTAGGAATACAGAAGCTAGCCTGATTTTCCGAATCTCCTCCACTGGCATCACCGGATTTATGTTCTTCAATTTTCAACTCGGAAACCCCAGATTCATTCATAACCTCCGAACTCGCCTCAGGAACCCCGGGTTCCTCTGATTTAACAGTATCTTCGTGCGAAGCCCCAAATTCTTCTGAAGGACCAGATGAATTCAAGCCCACGTCACTGCCCCCATCACTAACGCCACCACTGGCGAAACCAACCTTGGGTTCTTCTTCGACGGCGTCTTCTTTTCCGTTATTGTTGCAGTTTATTATGGGTATCATTTCAATCAATTTCACCCCGAAACCCTAAATACCGGAGAACAAACAAAGCTTTCACTAAGTGTATTGGAGAAAAAAATCAATTTAGAGGGTAAATTAACATACAAATTGCCGAACAATTTAGGGAAATTTCAGGATAGTCGAAACGAGCGAGACTGAACCCCCTTTTTTTGGGTTGGTGGGGAAGCGGGGTTTTGTTTTGATGGGTTGGATGATAACGCAGAGGCTCGTAAAAACGAAGGTTGTAGGGGCTTAAAATTGTGTGATATTGACAAAATGGTCCTAACGTTTGGCCTCAGTGTGTAAACCGAAATGTTTATTTTTAGCGAAAACGATCCTTTTTTTTTTTTTTAATTTTAATGGAAACCAAACAATTACATTAAGTTGTGTCTCGACTAATAGCCGAGCCAACAATCCACGGAATACAAGTAAACCAAGACCCACATAACGAAGAAGAAATAGCACCATTAGTTTAGTCATTTGGAGGAAAGTTTTTTATTTTTTTTTTCAATCAATCAATAACTTCATTCATTTAAACGATCAGAGGATAAAGCATTTACAAAAAGGATGGGGGATCATCCATCCAACAATGATCCCAAAAACATGCTCTAGCCTCACAAGCTAAAATATGAGCAACTTCATTTGTACTCCTCTTAATTGCTCGAAACTGGCATGCCACGAACTCTTAAGACAATGATGAAACTTGCTCCATCAGAGGGCCTTCAAGGGACCGAGACTCTGGCTCAGAAATAAGGCGTATAACATTGCTCGCATCAGACTCCACAATCACTTGCTCAAACCCATGCTCTAAAGCTGTTTGCACCCCAATCAATAATGCCCAACATTCACTCCCATGAGGCGCCAACCCCCCACCACTGTAGTTGCCTTAGCCACTAGCATTCTTCCTTCATGATCACGGCACACTGCTCGAACCCTAATTTGTTGCCCACACGACTTCGCAGAAGCATCAACATTGACTTAAATCTATCCCCTTTGTGGCGGCACCCATTTTTCCATTCTCCCTCTCAACCGTCCATCATCTTCCCTCTCCATCCGCCTACCGTGTACTCTCCAATATTCTTAGATAAATTCATACGCACCCCCACCAAATTAATGACATCACTACATTTACCTTCAAACACAAAGGAGTTCCGTATAAACCAGCTTCTCCATATAGCAACCACCAGCCACTCCAAGTCATCCCTACTGAGGCCTTTGCTAGTCGAAAGAATAAATTCAGCTAGATGGTCGCCAATGAAGTAGGGATGTCAATTTGAATCGACCTGCCCGAGAACCCGTGGGGCTCCAAACCGAACGGGGCAAAAATTGGGCCGGTCAAAAATGGACTAATCGGGTCACAGGGCGGGGCGGGTCGGAGTCGACCCGAACCGCCCCGCCCCGTTTAAATTAAAACAATTAAAAATAAATAGAAAAAATAGGAAAAAATAAAAAATATATTGAAAAATGCTAAACGGGTGGCTAAACGGGTCAGAAATCCTGACCCGATCTGCCCCGAATTTTGGCGGGTCGCAGGAGGGCAAAATCCTTCGCGGGTCGGGGCGGGACATACCCGATCCACCCGGAACCCGACCCATTGCCATCAATACAATGAAGCCCTCTACCAGCCATCCAAACTTGCTGTCCGTCCAGCTTCTATGAACAAATTTGCACCCAAAAATTGCATGGAAAGCATTCTCACGCCCCTCTCTAGACATACGACATACAGGATAATCTATAATGTGCCTCCCACACAGCTGCTCCTTTGTGGGAAGGATATTCATGAATATTTTCCATACAAAAAATTTTATTTTCACTGGCACATGCATCCCCATAAAATCTTCCACCAACTCACCATCTCACCCACCTCCGACAAGTATGAATCACGTGTGCTCTTCCGATCTCAAGATAATAACCCGACTTCACTGAATAAATCCCATTTGCATTAAAATGCCACATAACTGTGTCTTCAACCGCCGGATTCCCTTTTGGCATTGATAAAATAATCTCACTATCAACTGGATGGAACATGTGCGCAATAAAATCAACATTCAAATCCCCATATTCATGCATAATATCCGCAACCCTCATCATATGGTCTTCCCACTGAGAAGTGATCGGTCTATATGAAAAAGGTCGAGGAAGCCATGGACTAGAGAAAACAAGGGCTTTCTGCCCATTGCCAATTCTCCAGCGTATTTCTTTTTGTAAAAGTTCACGTCTCCATAAAATGCTACGCCACAAGTAGGAACAGCTGGTTTAATCTCCGTATTCCAAAAGGAATTAAACCTATGATACTTAGTTCTCAATATTTCTGCCATCAAAGAATTTGGAGAAGTAAGTATCCTCCAACTTTGCTTCGCTACCAATGCCTTGTTAAAAACCTCAAGGTTTCTAAAGCCAACACTTCCTTCAAATTTTGTCTTACAAAGCTGATCCCAAGACACCCATCTTATCCGCCTCCTACCATGTGAATCCCCCCACCAAAAAGAGCTCGCCAATCTTGTCACCTCCAAGCACAAGTCAGTAGGCAGTCTAAATAAACTCATAGTATAATTAGGAATCGACTGGACCACTGCCTTTATAAGCACCTCTCTCCTCCCACAGATAAAAACTTCCTTTTCCACAATTGTAACTTCTTCCACACCTTATCTTTTAACCCGCCAAACACCCTCTTCTTACCCGGCCCAATAAAAGAAGGTAAACCCAAATATGTGTTATGAGAATCATTTTGAACCAAACCAAAAAAGTCCAATATTTGAGTTCGAGTATTAGCATCAGTGCTCTGACTAAAAGTTATCTGAGATCTATTGAGATTCACTCGTTGCCCTGACGCACATTCATACAAATTTAGCATATTACCCAATGTGTGACACTCACCAATCGTAGAACCACAGAACAAAATACTATCGTCAGCAAAAAATAAATTACTAACCTTCGGTCCAAACTTATTGCAGCTAAATCCACGGATCATTCCATCCCGTTCTACCTTTGAAATCAATTGCGATAAGCCCTCTGCACACATGATAAAAAGATAGGGAGAAAGAGGACAACCCTGTCTCAATCCCCTAGTTGGAACAATTGGCCCAAAAGGTTCACCATTGAGTAGCACTGAAAACATGGCTGACCCAACACATTTCATCACCAAACTCCTCCACCTTTCTGAAAACCCCATCCGCTCTATAATATTCATCACAAATCCCCACTCTACCCTGTCATATGCCTTACTCATGTCCAGTTTCAGAGCCATATACCCCGGTCCGCATCCCACCTTCTTTAGAAGCGAGTGCATCAGCTCAAAAGCGCATATGACATTATTAGTAATCAGCCTACCTGGAACAAAAGCACTCTGGAAAGGAGAAATTAACTCAAAAGCACACATTTCAGCCTATTAGCTATGGTTTTCGCAATAATTTTATACACAGCATTACATAAATTAGTCGGCCGAAAATTAGAAATATTAACAGGGGATTTAACCTTAGGGATAAGAGTAATAAATGTATCATTGACCTTATGTAAAGTACCTGCCCCATTGAGAACGTAAAGACAAAATTGAGTTACCTCAGGGCCAATGTCATCCCAGTGCCGTTGATAGAAATTGCGTGAAATCTGTCCGGTCCTGGAGAATTCAACCCTCTCATCCCAAATAATACCGCTTTGATCTCTTTCTCTATGAAGGGCTGGTCCAAAAGAGTCAAGCTATCCTCAGATAATCGCGAACTAGCCTCCCCCAATGTTTTATTAAACTCCTCAACCCGGAGACTGCTGTGTAGAGAACAATTCTGCAAAATAATCACATACCACTCTCGCCACCTCTTCCTTGTCCTCTTGCCACCTTTCATCCTTATCATTCAACCCATAAATAGAGTTCCGCTCCTTCCTTCCCATCGCATTTCTATGGAAGAAAGACGTATTACGGTCAACCAACTTCATCTAATCGATTCGTGCCCTTTGCGCCCAAAACATTTCTTCTTTTTCTAGCAATCCTTCCAATTCATTCTCCAGCCATTTGATCCCCTCTAGTTCATCATCTCTTTGCTGCCGAGAGCAAAGACCATCTAGATGGGTGCGTACTTGAGTGATTCTCCGCTTTACTGAGCCTCCATCTTGTCTATTCTAGCCCACCAACTCCATCCTACACACACACAACCGTTCCCGCAACGAACTCCCAACAGGGAGCTGCTGCCACGCGTTCCTAATGATATTAGAACAGCCACTCTCCCCCAGCCACCAAGGTTCAAATTTAAACCTTTTTTTCCTCGTCACCCACTCTCGCTCCATCCGTACTAAATCCAACCGAAGCACCCTATGATCTGACCCATAGAACTCCAAATGATAAAGCCTACAGTGTCGATATATTGTACAACAAAGTGGACATGCTAAACCACGGTCCAGTCGAGTAGCTAAATATGCCGCGCCAACGGAACCGTTCTTCCATGTAAACATTGGTCCAACGAAACCCAAATCTTCCAAATTGCATTGCCTCACTGCCTCACAAAACCCATCCATAGCCACCCTCCTTCTACCCAAGCCTCCTATCTTCTCCCCATTATCTAAGATTTCATTAAAATCACCCATCAAAAGAGTCGGAACATGTTGAGACGCACACCACCGAGTGATCAAGTTCTATGTGTGCCAACGCTCCCCCTCAACCGGGTCACCATATATCCGAAGAAATCTCCATTTATCTCCTGACTCCGTAGTCACCAAAGCATCCACATGTCTAAAGGAATATCCCATAACCTCTACAGTCCACTTATCTAACCACAACAAAAATAAGCCCCCGCTACGCCCCCTCAAGTCTACCGGGAACGATCCAGCTAGCCCCAAGTTCCTCCGCAAAGCCTCAGCCCTGTAACCATAAAGCTTAGTCTCCATAACAAACACTAAGCTAGGGGAGTGTTCATGAATTAATCTCCGTAAATTTGATACACGGTTGGCCCCCATCTGCCGTGCATTCCAACTTATAAGACTCATAGCGTCCTGCGGAACTGTTTCACTGCCATCGCCGATATATCACATGTGTTAGGAACATCACCAATTAAGAATGAAGCAAAAACAAGAACCGAAGAAAGCTACAAAGCAATAAAACAAAACCCTCTAAAATCAAAGGGACATATCAAAACTCTCCAATTAGAGAGAGAACCTTCAAAGAAATATCAACCCCAATAATCAATCTAAAAAGGAGGAAAGTTAAAAACATATACGTAAACTTTGCTAAATTTGCAATTTTTTTGGTCAAAGTCAAATGCAATTAACAAGCTTTTATCTTGCTTTGAATAATATTTTAGAATAATTCTAATTGGATAAGGTTAGTGACAAAAAGTTTGACAAAGTTGACATATGGCTTATGTGATTGGTGTTGATGTAAAAGCGATGTGATGTGTTGAAAAATAGGATCGTGTCATGTGTCAGTTATGTTAGATTTTTTGTAAATTGTTTTATCCATGTAGCATAACCCAATATTTTATTGGTACTCGGACAATGAAAGTATATTATATTATTTTACTAATATATGGCACAATATCTTTACCAACGAAATCTATATATATATATATATATATTAAATAAAAGTTTATCTTAAATTTCCCGCCTAAAGCTCCGTCTGGTACAATTACAATTTCATTTGGCGCAATTAGATAATGTTTTCCGCCTAAAACTCTATATGGTATAATTGTTTATAATGCCGTCTGGCGCAATTAGAAAATATTTTCCGCCTAAAGCTCTATATGGTACAATTGCTTATAATACCGTCTGGCGCAATTAGAAAATATTTTCCACCTAAAACTCTGGTCCAATTGCTTATAATGTCATAAAATGTTTCCTGCCTAAAACTCTAGTACAATTGCTTATAATATAATACCACACCGACTGTTACTTTCAATAAAAAATTATTACAAATATAATAGTGAATGATTGAACCCCATGACCTACATGTTAAGAGTAAGATGCTTTTAAACCATTATACTAACTCTTTTATTTGTTAACAATTTTCATTTATATATTATTCTCACGTGTTTTCACTCAAATAAAATATTATTATTAACCACATATATACTTAAAGGCTAATTTTGTTGACACTGCTTTTTTTATTAATCTCACTAATTTTTCAAATATATTAAAATAGTCAAAATCAAAATGACATAAATAACTATTTCATTCTTAACAATTATAAATGTTTCTCCCCTCCTCTCTTCTTCACTCTGCGTGCACCGGAAATACCCTAATCAATCTATTTTAATTTTTATTATAATAAAAAACTATAAGAATCAAAAATAAAAATTTCTTTTACTTTATAGAATTAACTTTCTCTAATATTGATTAACCCAATTGAGAAGAAAAATATAATTTTGTATTGTTATCTTCAAGTTTATGTTTTTGAGACTCAAGATTTTCTAAAAAAAATCACGCATTGCTTTTTGCTCATTGTTACGAAATGAATAAATTGTAGTATGTAAAATCTTTATCCCTTTTATTATTTTCTAATTAAAATCCTTATAACCGATTTGTCTTGCATTCTATTTAATACTTCCTTAACTAACACGTCTCCCTCCATTATTCCTTTCTATGGAAGTGCTCAAATTCTTTTATTTGATTTGATAAGAACTCAATTTTACCTAAAATTCCTCACATTCTAAAATCCGCAACATAATCTTAGTAGATTTTTTATAATACATTTTTAATAACACTATAATTTTCGTTTAATTGAATAACAAAATCTTATATATATATATATTTCTAATTTATGTTCCTAATTTAGATATTCTTATATGTATAATGAAATTTTTTATATAAACAGATATCGAGTTGATACATGTATCATGGTAAAAATAATTATTCTGAAATTGTGCAATGTTTTTTTTAAGGATATTATTGTTTATTTGTTAGATAATACATAATAAAATGAGGTATTATATAGTTGAAAGAGTATGTGGAGTGGATATAATCTCATAGGTATAAAATTTTCTTCTGAATTGATATCAAGCGGGTATATGTATTATAGTACACGTTTGATAAGCAATGTTAAATCTGTAACTAATAATATTGAATAAGTTACATGATTTAAAAAGTAAATTAAAATAAAACATTAAACATGTATTTAAGCAGTATGTTTAAAAATATTCGCCAAATCTTTCCTTGATTTCTGCAAATAAAATTATACAAACCTAAAACAAAAATTCATACTAATAAAAAAAATCTAAAACTGAGTTAAACTCATTATATTATATCACAAAACTTTCCCAATTATTAATTGTACAAATTTAATTATTTTCATACCACATCCGTCCCATAAAATCGGTTAACTTTTCCTTTTTCATCTGTCTATGGTCCACTCTTTTATTAAAAAAATAGTTGTAATATTAATTTTTTTATAACCCTTTTTAATGTGTATTTTAATTGATAAAATAGTATTATTTAAAATGAAATATTTAATAAATAAATTGGTATATTAGGGACATATTATATTAAATTTTACATTTCCAACCTTATTAATTGCATTTTTTAATATTTATGAAAACTGAAATTGTATCATAGTATATTTCTATTTTGCAGATAGTCCTAAAATGCTAGAAATTTATTCAAATATATATAAAATAAAAGGCAATAATAATTTCAGACATAACTATTAACATATCAACTTTGGATGAAAAGTTTTGTCATATTAATATTTTATTTATCAATATAATTATTATGCATCTAACGATTGCTATTATAAAATCATGTTACTTTTTAAAAGATTATATTTGTTATTTGCTAGACTAAAAGAATAACGTGATATTATGGGTACTTACACAAAATAAAAATAAACATCACCCAGCTAAAATGGTATGTGGATTGTGGGGAGACGGAGTATTATTCGGTTAAAAATGGTAAGTCTAGGTACTTTCTTATGGGAATGAAAATTTTTATCTGAACGGGTATCAAGTTAATACGGGTATGTACATGCTTAATATGTATTATTAGACTGTTACCTAATAATATTAAATAAGTTAAATGATTTAAAAGTAAAATATAATAAAACATTAATCGAGTACATAAGAGGGTAACTATTAATATATTATTAATAAAATATTAATTTAACGCGTCAAATACTAAATTAAAATTGTATATTTACTAATTATTATGCAAATCCAATGATACGTATCTGTTCAATATTTTATTATTCATTATTATTGATTTTTTTTTTAAATTAGTCTCTCGCGCAACGCACTGGTGAGATGCTATACTCATGGTTGTAATAGTTGATTGTAATTCAATTATTTGACTACTAATTATTACAACTTTAAATAGGTTAGACGTGTGAACTTAGACGACGTGTTTTCAAAAGACCCAAAATTATAGACTCAGTTATACAATCAAATTTATGCTCAATATTCAAACATTTTACTACAAATAAATACCTAGCGGTGATTTGTAATTTCGCATATTGATTAATAATTTTATACAATGTAGTTGGTATATTGTACTTTATTTATGACATGAGGTCTAAAAAACACACTTACATTAATCTTGATACGGATGTACACTATAAATATTGTACGGGTGAAAAAAATTAGGGTTAAGTAATGTATAGTTAGCCACATTAAAATATAGTATTTCAATTATTTTATTGTTAATTAATTGTTAGTATATTTTACTTGATAAAATGTTATTAAATGAACTCAAAAGGGATGGTTAAAACACTTGTCAAATACGATACCCGCGGCTACCCGGCCCTATTAAGAAAGAGAATACCCAACTAAACGGGTAGTTAGGTCAGATATGATATAAGAGAAAATCGACCCAAATTAAGAATGAGTTGAGGAATGTTATCATACTTTTTAGCCGTACCTGACCCGTTTAACCATTTATTGTCAAAAACAAAAATACTTATAAAAAATTATAATTGTTTGAAATGTAAAAGGATAATAAAATTTATCAAGAATGTTTGTTAATTTTAACTGCAATCATAATGTCAACTTGGGGACACCCTGTATTTATAATACCTACTATTCATTAAATAAAAAATGAAAATAAATATATACATGGGCCAATAATTTGGTACATAGGCCAATAAATTGGTAATTACTCGTACCAACTCGTCCTCAGCTTGTGCCAGCTTTAAGTTGGGGATGGGCCCATGGATTTGGCAAAAAAAAAATTATGGATAAGGTTTCGGGACCCGGCCTATTGTCATTCCTAGACTTCGAGAAATGAAACATTTTATATTGCTTTGTAACTATATTGTAATGAGAATTTTATAAATTATGAAACGTTAGTTAAACAGTATTTATTAAAAAAATAAAATATTTATCATATTTATTGTACACAAAAAAAAGAAAAATTTCAAAAACCTTCTGGAGGTTTTGTAACAAAAGCGCGACCATACATGGCGTGTATAGATGCATGTCGTGTATATTTTAAATATACGTGATGTGTATTCATACACATCAAATGGAGTGAGAGATTTTGGAAAAGGACTCTACAAAAGAAATAACTTGTTAACGACTCGATTTAAAAACATATAAAAAATAATAAAAAATTAGCATACATCAGTTAAAATAAAAATAGTTTAATCCAAATTAGGAAATAATTTTTAGATAAGATATATATATCTATATGTATAAATTAAAAAATTTTGAATTAAAAAAGTAAAAAAACTATGAATATAAATAAATCCACGAAAATACCTAAGAAGATAAATATATACATTGAGCATACAATTTACCACAAAATTTACCTAACATGTTAGCAAAAGTCTGAAATGACCTTCACTAGTTTACTTAGACAATTTTGGGTGGAAAAATATAGTACAAAGATACCGCATACTAATTTATATATATATATGTATGTATGTATATTAAATAGCATATCACTTAAGTTTGTAATGAATTAACTAATATTGAGAAGAAAAATATTATTATATTTTGTTATAAAATAACCTCACTTTCTAAAAAATTATAATTTTGTTTTATGATTGTTTAAAAAAAAAAAAGGTTAAGGAGCATGAGTTGTAAAAGTATAAAATAATAACAAGACGAGGTATATAACTTTGAAAAAATTTCGCTAATCTTTGTTTTTTATTTAGTGGAAAATCTACATATTATCTTTATTTGCTTTTAGTCAAAAAAATCTATCATTATTTTTTATAAAAGTATTGAGGCTTTCTTCAAAAAAAAAAAAATATATTTGAGGCGAGTCGTTTGGTTAATTAATAATAATTCCAAAATTTTTATTTAACGCCTCCAATTGACCTATAAATTATTAAACAATCATTTTTACTGTCAAATTGTTCAATAATAAAGTCTTATTCAAAATAAAATATCTTTAACACCACCCAAAAAAAAAAAAAAAAAAACGAGAAAAGAAACCTTAGGGTATAAAATATTAAACAATCATTTGTGCATTTTATAGAAAAGTATTGCACCTTTCCTTTGATTGCATCGAAACTTTTATTTTTTTCCCCAATTAAGTCAGAACTCTTTGGAGATCAATTTAAGAATTGATCACTTATTGATTAATTCAATAAAGTTTTATCTCTTCAATAGGTGCAATGAGATAAATAGATTATAATGTATGGAAAAACATATAAAATAAAAAATTTAGCACATGAAGTGATCAATTTCCCTTTGATCTATCTTCAACATCATTATCAGTCGTCGTCGTATCATTAGTGCCACAACTTCAAGAGGATTTTACAAATAGATAATGCTATATAGCACTAGTTTATGTGACAGTTAAAATGACATTAAATTACAAGTGAAACTGAATGCACATATAAATAGCGTACTTGATTCAAGTAATCGTTCATTGCCACATTGATATAGTGTTAAGTATCAGTGATACTAATTAACATTACTTATAAAAAAAAAGGTAGAAGTGATGTGGGAAAAAAGCGAGTAAGAATGGATACAAATAATAGATAAACGGAAAAAAAAAGAAATGAAAATCATGACAGCTGTTAATTAATTTTATTTCCACAATTGAGGGCATTAAAAAAAAAGCCAAAAATGTCTAAGAGTTGTGTACTTCAGAAATTTTGTAGCCATAACATCAAAATTTCGATGTTGCAAGTAAAAACATAGGATGTTTAGAACACCCTTCAATTGTAGATTTCAGGCGACGTGACAACCTTAATGGATTATTATTAGTAATTTTACCCAAAAAAATAAAAAATTGTGGGCGTAATGACTGTTTTATCAAACTTTTTACATTTCAACGGTCAAGCTAGCCGTTGATTTATGCTATTTGAATAACAAAACTAACACATTGCAGGATTCTATTTTTAAACACATCACATTACTTTTAAATTAATGGCAAACACATAGGCTATTTGTGAATTTTGTCTACTCCTTTGTTTTTTCTTTTGTTCAAATAGAATTATTCGTTAGGCATTAATTATGGGTAAATTGCAACAAAGGTCCCCAACTTCTACTTGCACTTTTGTCACTTACTTTTAAATATGGACTAATAGGTCATTAACATTTGCATTTAGTTGCACTTTCACTCAAACATATCACAAATTGTTTTTGTTTGAAAGTAGAATTAGATTTTTTGAGAATGAGCGGTTAAGATTTGGGGTACTATAAGTGGGTCTCATCAAATATATGGATATAATTGATTTGACCAGAATTTATTTTTAAATAAAAATGATTTGTGAATACGAACAATCACTAAATTTACGGTGTGTTTGACAACCATTTAAAATAAAATACTATTATAATTGAAATTAAATTTCAAATTCACATCGTGTAAGAGTAAAGAAAAGTATCACATGTGCACACAGAAGTGATATATGTGTATAATTAGTCTTGCACCCGTGCAAGATAAATTCACAATACTAATAATTTAAATAATTAACTATAAGACTATAATAAAATATTTACAATCAAAAGTTACATAATAGAAAATATTTATTGTACTATTATAAAAATCACTAAAATTTTTCATCCTAATATAAATTTTGGAAAACCACTTTAAACCTTTAATTTTTTTTCCCTTCTCTATTAAAAGGATCTTGAAATTCATTACCCATTTCTAGTTATTTCTTCTCTTTTATTCATTTCTATTTAAAACAAAGACTAAGTGCTATTAACACAATTGGTTTCTTTCATAGTATACTCGGCGTTAAATGATAAGTTGAAATAAAAGCAGGTACATGTGTTTAGCATCAGTGATTTTATAAAACGTTACTCATAAACAAAAGTATTGATGAATTGTTAAAACTCCAATTCCAAACAAAATAAAGTTCGTTTAATAACTTTGGGATATGTAATGCTAAAAGCTAATACATGTTACGAATTGAATGGTCAAATTCTACTTGACTTGGTTATTTGATCAAAAAGTTCTCCACCTTCACAAGACTCAAATTCTACATTTACATCCCCCCATATATTATGCTCATATCTATATAAGTTTAGCCAACATAACAAAAGAATATATAGTAATGAGACATCAAGACTTATAGAGAGAAAATATCTTGAAATGTGAAAAATACATCCCAATGATCAAACTGATCTAATACAATGTATTCAAATTTCATTAGCCATTTTTTCCTTGGTAATAAACTTTTTATCCATGATCTTCATGACATATATATTTCCTATGTGAATCTTTATTCTTTGCCCTGACAACATAATGAAATATTAGAAGTTAGAAAGCACATGAAAATTGAAAAATCAATGAGAACACATTAAAGAACAAAAGCTAAGGTCTTTACTATTTACTTACATTGCTCTACAAAATGAATCATGAAGGCACATCATTAATTACCCATTTTACAATACTAATGAACCCCAGTAGATTTTTTTTGGGTCAAAAATAAAATAGAAATGAATTTATATGACACCACTATTTTGTTGTTACAAAGTTCAAAAATAAGTCTAATGGTGACTACTGCATGGTATCATAACATATACTATGTAGGTTTGACCATGTATCAACAAGGAACCCTAATCATTTCAAACGACAGAAGCAAAACTTAGTATCTCTTCAACTAATTTCTGAAGTTTAATGAAGATGATACGTGGAACATCGCCATATCTGAAATGATAGAAGTACACCCACGTACAACCTAATTACAGATTGTAAAATGCCTCTATACATCATTATGGTCTTTATCCTATAATTAATTGTCTTACCTTGGTGTACAACCTTAGAGATGAAGATAGAGCATCCATTCAGCACCTAAATTTTCAATAGATCTCTAATATGGCTTTGGCTCAGATAACATAAACGCCTTCAATGGCGGTGCCATTTCAAATGGAAAAATTAAATAAATAATAAATAAATGACAACTATCAACCCTAAACCAAAAATGAAAAGATCGAATCAACTCGTGTTTATATAAATGAAATATCTAGTCCGAAAATGAGGAATAGAGAGACTTGCCTTTGCAGTGCCAACAACTCCAGGATTTAATGCTTCTTTAATTTGAAAGGATGAAGGAAAGAGAAGAAATTAAAGATTGGATTCAAAAGAAAATTTAAAGGTTGAAATTAGAAAACTTTCCAGATGCATATAGACTGGTTAGTGGAAAAAACAATGACAACATAGAGGCAATTAATTGGGGGTAGGCACCATCCAAAAAAAAAAATTCCCTGTTATTGCAAGCCAAAAGAATAAAAACTTATTAACTAATTATTCATTTCAAGCTAACAAACTCAAACGTCAATAAATTTGAATGACCAAGGTTGATTTGTAAATGTTAAATCCAAGCATGATAGGAATGACCAAGGTAGATTTGTAAATAACCCTTTTTATAAATGAGTTGCCAAATGAAATAACTTTGTAACTATTCCAAATCAAACCACCCAAGTGAAGATCATGAAGAAATTAAACCCAATAAAAAATCAACACGGCAAAGAAACACAGAAATTTAGTCTATACATTAAATATAGGAATGTAAAAGCATGAAAACATATTAAGATGAATATGTGTATATACACGTTTGTTTGAACGGACCTAATATAGATCAATAGGAAGGTGAAAACCAAAAATTGGTAAAACTTATAGACAATATGATTACATATGCCAATTATATTACCTTCATAGAATCAATCGTTTCATCAATGGAAAATATGATACAAAATTAAAAATGAATACAAAAAATAAATGAAATTCTTGACATGCAATTCTTTTTATCAAAACCCATATATAAGCAGGCACACATTGGATCAAAACATCATATCAAAACAGAACTCATTAATGACAAAATGAAATCTGCATATGGTATCAATATTCATGGGTCGATCTTCTTTAATTATCTTTTGTCAGTGATCACCTGCATTTGGATCAAAATACTACCAATGAAATTATAAACTTGAGCAAAGTAGTTCATGAGGGCATCAAAATAAGAATCAAGTTTATATATGCATAAACATGTGATAGAACAGTAAAACAAACCATACTAACTTCAACATTATAGGAGATGTATTCCTCAATTCACATATACATCTTTAATGATATGAAGTATGAATTAAAGTTCCTCACTGCATACTTTTGTGAACTTCCACAAAAGAAAATGAGTGATATAAGATTCTCTATCATAATGACAAAACTATTATTATATCAAGTGATATTTCCATCACGATGCCATATTTTGTCAAGTTATGTGATCCTTAAACTGAAATAAAGAGAATAAAAGTCCAAGGGAATAGTAAGTACATATATGACAGTAAAACTCATGCAACAATGAGTCAATGACCATTAACATTCTAAAATATATGAAATATTGCTTTAAGAAGACTACATTTAAGTATTGTGATTTCACCTAATTGCTCAAAGCTCTCTCTTTCTTGCATCAACTAACAAATAACCAATTCGACCTTTTAGCCATAGACAAGACTGGTCAGCATTCCAAGGGAAAAATCTCAGGTTGTTTACTAATGATTTTTCATAGTAAACGGGAAGTTAAAACAAATATTATAAACTCAAACAACATAAAACCTTCAAAGTAGATTCTTTTTTTTTTTTTTGGGGGGCGGGGGAAGGAACTTAATTACAAAGAAAAAAAATAATGTATACCTAACATTAGTATTGAATCTTCAATCATTAGTAAAACTTGACAAAAGTAACAATTTACGTCTGTTACAATAGAAAAACTTGACAAACTAAAAACTAATTTCGCAAAGCCAAAGAACAAAATACATAATCAAGGGATTACTCAAACCTGCCTCCAAAAAAGTTGAAACCCAAATGGCTCGACAGTCGCCAGAGCAGTAAAGAGGTTCTCCAGTCAGCGTAGGCGTGCGGCAGTACTGCCGTGTGCGACTCAGTCTCTAGGACAGTCCTTCTCAAACTCTAGTCAGAATCCAAAATAGTGGTTCCGATTATGTGACGTGCCGTCGATGTTGGTGTTCAAAATCGTTTCGGCCATTCCGACAGAGAAGACATGAATATGACGGACGCAGAATGGAAATACTTCTAATTAGCAGATTTTTAGCCGGTTGTGGAGATGGAAATACTTCTAGTCGCATATTTTCAGCGGATAACATGAATATGAAAGAGAAATAAACCAATGCTGGAAAGGAAACCTGTAGAAAAAACTCGGATAAAAAAGCAATAAAAGGGAAATCAGTTTGGAAAAAAGACAGAATAAATAAATTTGCCAAAATAAAAACTTCACCACAAATGATTGACCGCAAGTGTTACCACAGAGGAAATGGGCGGGAAAAAAGCCAAAGGACACTTAAGTGCCTTTATATATTAATTAATAATAGATGATAAAATTTTAAATTAAATTTCACATGATTGTTTTGTCATTGTGCACATATGTCATTAGTTTTCTATACTCTTATCTAATGTGAGCTTTGAATATAATTTTAATTATAATAAGATCCTATTTAAATAGTTGTCGAATAAATCCTGACACATTTTAGTAATTAAATATATATATATATATATATATATTTGGAAGAGAATGCAAATGAATGCAAATGTTAGGGACTTATTAGTCCCGGTTTGAAGGTTGGGGACTTTGGCTACAATTTATTTATTACTTTTCAAAACCAACTCAACATCAACCACATACCTCTACGAAAAACAAATTTTCACACTTCTCAATAATTATTTTTTATATTACCACCACACATCTATATATTAATTAAATGAAAGGAGCTGTCCGCCAAAAACTCTATTGGTAGGGTTTTTTTAGACACTTTATTTTATATTATGGTAATCTGTGTGGTAATCTAGAATTTTCATTTTTAAAAATTTTTTTATCACTTTTCATTATCCATTCACCATTTTGAAATAAGATTCACTATTAAATTTAATAACTAATAGATAATTATCATTATTTAATTATTTAAATTATAGATAAATTTGATTATCTAATTGTCTAACATATTTTTAAATTTATAGTTTATAATTAATAGAAATTAAACATATATATCGTTATTTTAAATTAATTAAAAATTATAATTGTAATTTTTTCTTATTTTCCTCTTATAAATGAATATTAATAATTATGACTATTTTATATATGACTGCTTTATGTATATTTTTTTTTTGGAAAAGTTATGTATTATTAATTATATAATTTTCATGTTACCTGACTTTATTGGTATCAAATGAGAAATATTTTCAGAGTATATGACACTACCCAATTAGAAATTATTTCGTACAGTGTCATTTATCTAAATTAGTGAAAAAAATAAAATGATATTTATTTGCGTTAACGATAACAACCGAGTTAAAATTTGTTGTAAACTATAGTTAGTTTAAGATGACAAGAAAAAAATTACATTATTGTTTGGTTGATGTTAAAAATTAATTATTCTTTTTTGGGTAATGTAACCTTATAAAATTTCACCATACAAAAAAAGTTATAAAATTTTATATTATTTATTTTTTAAAATAATTTGATATGTATTATTCCTGTACAACGCACGGGTGAGAATCTAGTTCTCCTATAAATCTAAATACCTTTTAAATAAAACTCATAAGAACAAACACTCCAATAATTCTAAATTTTCCAAGAACAAGCTTTCAACCATTTCCTTTTATTAAAAATAAAATTAACTTGTTATTAGATTTCAATCAGCCCATTTATGAAGGAGTTCGAATTTATTAGATCGTACCAAGTGTGGATATTGTTATTATATTCCCAGATATAGGAATATGATAGCCCATTTTCTTGCTGCTTACCCCTTAACATCTTCATGCATTTGGGTTGATTATATTCTATACTCTATTTCACCCATACGGTGCTTTTGAATGATATTAATAAAATTCCTTTTCAAAAAAAGAAAAAAAAAGGGAAAAGAAAAGAAAAAGAACTTATATTACCAATTTTTCAAGAGTTACGACTCGTAGTCGTTAAAATCAAAAGTTAAGACACCTAATTGTAAAAGCGCTCAAAGATCAAGAACTCGCTACTATTTACCCCTAGAATTTAAAAAGGTTAATTTCACATATTGTTCTCAATTTTTAGGGTTAGTATCGACTAAGTCTCTAACATTTTTCTTTAGCCTGTTGAGTCTCCAATATTTCATTAATTCGCACATATGGTCTTTTTTGACAGTTCCTTCAAATTACCATTATGTCCATAATCTTTTTCAAATTAAAAAACAAAAAGTTTTAAAATATAAAAAAAATATAAAAATTAAAAAAAAAGAAAAAAGAAAAGAAAAGGCAGCAACCCAGCAAAAATTGCTGTCGAAAATGGTAGCAAATTGCTGCCATTTCGAACTACAATTTCATAATAGCAACCTAGAAAAAATTGCTGCCCAAAATGGCAACAAACTATTACTATTTCTAGCTACAGTTTTGCAGCCTCTAGCAACAATTGTGCTGCGAGAGGCAACAAATTTTCTGGCAGCAACCTGGCAAAAATTGGCAGCAACATAAATAGTGGTTGCTGAATTGCTGTCTGAAATGGCTCAAGTTTACTGTTATTTCTGGCAGCCGTGGGGGAAATTCACCCCCCTTTTTTCCTTTTTTATTTTTTCAAAAAAAATTATATTATATTTTTATATTTTAAAACTTATTTTTTAAATTTTTTTAAAAAAGATAAGGGAAATAATGGTAATTTGAAGGACGAGTTAACGAAAAAATGACATAAACTGTAAAAATTTGACTATATGTGCGAATTAATGAAATGTTAGAGGCTCAATGGGTTGTAAAAAAAAATAAGGACCCAGTTGATACTGCAAAGGCTGGAGGAGATATGTGAAATTAACCCAGTTTAAAATCGGGCTTAATCGCATCTTGGGCGGAGAGTCGCTAATTTTCATTCCTTCCAATTGTTCATTTGCACCAGAATCTTGCTAACATATTTTTCATTCTTCACCCTCTTCACCAGTAAGAAAATCTTGGAAACTTGCTCTCGATTGAAATCACTGGTTTTAGTTGCATTATTTTAATTCTGTTTCCGCATCAATCTTAGTCGATCTGAGATTCTGAAGTTCTGATTCGACGGCAGAAACGCAAATGTCGGGGACGATGGCGCGGGCAGTCTCAGGCCTCGCGTACCCGGAGCGATTTTACGCGGCGGCGAGCTACGCCGGATTTGGTGGATCTCCAAATTCTGCTGCCAAAGGCGTTAGCTCCAAGTTCTCTAATGACGTCGCTCTCCTCCTCTACGCACTCTACCAGCAAGTGCGTTTACCCTCTTTATTTTAATTTTTTCTCATTTTTCCAACGATGCATGATTTATTACACGACAGAATTGGCTTGATCCGCTTTTTGGATTACATGCTTTTTTCCTGATCAGATTGCCGCTGGGAACCTGCGAGGTGGAAATAATAGGCCTTTAAATTTTATATTTGATTTGATGTGGGATTTTAGCCCGTGTGGTTTATTACACCCGACCGAACTAGCTTGGTCGCATTTTGTCACTTCATTTAGGTTTCATCGTCCTTGAAGTTTTGCTTCTCTCTGATGTCTATCAATTGAATCTGCACACTCTTGCAAAATGCCGTTCCTTATACCATAGACTGTTTCAGTACCATTTGATGGGGGGAAAAAACCGTCATGATTTCCCTTTACTGATTGGCTGAGTCCAATGCGGTCGCATTTAAAATTTGAGACAGAGGCCCGTAGTATCAAGTTGGTGCTGATATGCTATATTACTATCGTGAAATGGGATATATCTGAATTTCTGTAGACCTTTTTTTTTTCCTGAAATGCTTTTGAAGAAATTTTCCTTACTCTCGAAAATGGATGATATTTATTAGTCTTGTTAGCTCTGGGTTTATGGTACATGTGCATGCTTGAGATTTGAAAAAGTAAAACTATGAAGGTAATATCCACCCTTCCCTCAGGCCTCATGTAAATGGTTTATGCTTAAATATAGCTATCTTTTCATATAGTAATGCATGATCATTTGTTTGTTGCAGGCAACTGTAGGGCCTTGTAACATTCCTAAGCCTAGAGGCTGGAGCCCCATTGAACAAAGCAAATGGACCAGGTTTATAGTACTGAAATTCTATAGTACTCTTGTTTCCTTTGTCGGTTTTCAAGGTGGACATTGGACCCAAACTAGCACATTCCAGACTCATAGTTTTCTAAATACTCATTAATCATTACTTTGATTTTGATTTCATTGTTTGATGCACTAGTTACATAGTTTATTGACAATATCTTGGTTATTCATCTGTGTCTTATCTTAAAGATATAAAATTTGTGGTTTGGACTTTGGAATAGTGTAAATTTTGAACTTATAAAAGGGTTCTATGCACATAAAAGATAGTATTTGTAAGAACAGGGTTTGATTGACAGTTACACGAAAAAGATTGTATATTAGCATTATGCAAACCATTACAAAGACTCTTAAAAATATTGGGTTATCTAAGTCTCGTGAACAAAACCGCATCGAGGGTGAGAAATTAGTTGCACACCTGTCTGTTTGCAGCATGCATGAAAAGACTTGTTAGCTCAATATTTATCATCGAAGTTTTCATGGCAATATATGAGTATCAAGTTCTTCTTTAAATGCATAGCGTATAACACAAAAAGTGATGACTGTTAAGGGCCGTAGAATACCCAAACAAGCTGGGATGCAAAATGAATGGAAATATGTCTTAAGTTTTATGCATAGAAAATACTTATCAAAGCCTATCATAGTTTGGATGGCTTGGTTATAGTTAAGGGTAATTCTTTGGACTGCTCTGTATGAATTTATATACTTAAGTCAATGGGCGCATTACGGAACCAACAATGCTAAGCATGTATAGAATTCTTGTTGAACCGCTTCCAATGCAAGAAAATTTTTGATTTATTTTCTTTTTCAGAAAGATATAAATTTCAAACTCCCTTCCTCTTGCGCATAATTTTGGTCTTGGATCTTCATTATGGATGTAGTTGAATTGATTTCATTAGATATGCCTAGCGGGGATTTTACTTTCAATTGATGTTGATAAATTGTATATATTGATTGATTATTTTTCTTAAAGTAGCTATTCAAAATGTCTGAACACATGTTGTCGTTTCTTGTCTTGAAGCTGGAATGGACTTGGAAACATGGCTTCCACTGAGGCAATGCGTCTATTTGTTAAAATATTGGAGGTTTGTGCTAAATTAATTGGAACATATGTTGTTACAGTCTCACTTACTTGAAAATATTGACATGTTAGTATTGACATTCTCCTGAGCAGGAAGAAGATCCGGGATGGTATTCAAGAGCCTCAAACTCTTTTGCGGAGGCTGTTGTAGATGTTGAAATGAATGTGAGTTTGGCAGCACCATTTTCTTCTTTTCCTATATTCAAAGTTCGAAAAGGCGGAAATATGCCTTGAGGCATTTTCACTTGATGAGGCAAGGCGTACGCCTCAAGGCAGTTGAGGCGTAAGCCTCTCAACAAACCAATACAAATAGGTTCAAACATTATAAAACAAATAACTTATTTCAAGCAAAGCAAAATAAATTGATATAGATTCCAGTATGTACATCATTACATGTTTCTATTGTGAACAATCTCGTGGTTTGCAACTTGTGACTCACTAGGATGATAAGTGGACTAAATGTCGCATGTGGCACAACCATTTATGAGAAAAAGAACACAAATTTCAACTTATTGGGCTAAGTTTTTGAGTTCTTATTCAATCCGAATTGTAATGAAATTTTTACTTTAGTCGTTAAACTAAAAACAATTTTAAAAAAATCAAAATTAGAAGCCAATTTAGAGGCTTATGCCTCTTGAGCCTTGAGGTGCAACCATAGAGGCGTACAACTTACTGCCAAAGGCGTAAGCCTCTAAAGAAATTGCTTCAGACTAGCGCCTCAAGGCACCAAACAACCGCCTCAAGCCCAGGGGGGCCTTGAGGCGGGCATTCGCCTCGCCTTTTAAAACTATGCCTATATTACTTATTTTTCTCAAGAAAATACAGTAGTGCCATCTTATCTTTCTAGAAGAAAAAAAGGAAGAATGAAATAATAAGTAAACAAATGAACTGAACAATACATGTCTATATATTTTTTCAATTGTAAGAACCTTGTTCTTTTCTCTGAGTTTCCATTTTATTTGTTGGTTCAGCATCACCCAAAAGCTGAAATTGTCACGGAGAATGAAAATACTATTCCTGAGACTAAGACTACTCCTGCTGAAAATGGCTACCTTTCGGAGACTCAGGATAAAGATGTTGTGTCTGAAGGTCTTGGTGTGGTTGGTGTATATGACCAATGGATTGCACCAACAGTATCTGGTACGCGCCTCAAAGGCCGATATGAGGTATTAATGCATCAAGTTCACTTATTTTCTTGATGTACGTTGATTTTTGTATCTCTATTTTCTGAACAAAGCTTGATCACATCCACAGCATGGAGCTGCAGTTATAGATGACAAGATGTATATATTTGGTGGAAACCACAATGGACGTTACTTAAACGATCTTCAGGTATTGGAATTTCAATACTATACTTGGATATCCTATGCACACGCCATTAGCACTGTAGTCTATAGTGTACCTCAAGTCAGAAAGTTTAGACATAATTTTTCTGATGTGTGCAACGTATGAAGAAGTCTTGCCATGCAGCAGAAATTTGGACTGTAATTTTAAATGGTTTAGAAAATATGAGGTTTCCTTTGTTCTCCCTGTGTTTCATCGTCGAATCCAGTAAAATTAGCTACAGTGGTTTGTCGGGGAAGATCTTTTCATTTAAATCCATATGTTTTTGCTTTGAACTTGCTGGAGTAATTGGTTTCATGGCATTTTTTCCTTTTGAGGGGGCGTTGCAGGTTCTGGACTTGAGAAGTTGGACCTGGTCTAAGGTTGAGGTTCAATTAGGAACTGAAGGCGCCATAACTTCATGTGCAGGCCATTCCTTGGTTAGTTTTGAAACTTGACTGTTATGTTATCCAATGAAAAGCAGGGTAATAGCCATAACTTCATATAATAATCTCATGGAAATTCTAGCTTATGGTTTCTAATATCATGTTTTTTACAACATCTTTTCCTTGTAGATACCATGGGAGGGGAATAAGCTTCTTTCAGTTGCTGGACATACAAAGGATCCTTCTGAAACTTTACAAGGTTGAAATTATGCCTTGGAAAGAATGTTAGTTATATATTTTTGTTACCCTTGATTTTGCATGACCGCAACACCCCCCCACCCCAAAAAAAAAAAAAAAAAAAAAAAGAAAAAGGAAAAAAGAAAAGATCCAAAACACGCTAGGTGGAGTGCTTGATGGATTTTAGTAATTACCTTCCTGATATTTCTGACCCGAGTTGAGTTTTGCTTCTCAACGCATTTCTCATTTACTGTCACAGTGAAGGTGTTCGACCTGCAATCTCATACCTGGTCAACATTGAAGACTTATGGAAAACCACCGGTACCAATCTTTTATCTAGTTGATTTGACTAAGACCTTGTTTGTTAGACCTTTTCTAAGGAGTGCCCCGGGGCCTATGGGGGCATGTGAAGAGAGTATATTTTGGAATGAAGTTATGAACTGGGGAAATCTATGGGTTTGCGTGCAAGATCACTGAGATAATGTTGTTTATGATAATTTTGCCTCTGACCTGGTTTTTTTATCTAGATTTAAGTCTCATCATTAAACACACTCTAAATATTTTCTTCATCTCACTTTAATTAGTGACAGCTACCAACGTTGAAAATTATCCAGGCAAACCAGACTAAGAATCACAACTTCTAGCATTCTTTTGTATTTGCATATTAAATTCCTAGTCCACATTTTTACTGTGGTGAAATTTGAAATCCTTGTCAATTTATCAGAGCTGGTATCTTCCTTCATATTTACGATCTTATCTTATGAAAATGATTTAAAATATATAAATTTGCCTTTTGCTTGTAGTTAGATTTATTACCATAAAATTTTTTCATGTTTGTTTATGCATTTCAGATTTCTCGAGGCGGGCAGTCAGTGACCCCTGTGGGCTCAACCCTTGTCATATTCGGTGGAGAAGATGCAAAGAGATCTCTTTTGAATGATTTGCATATTTTGGACTTAGAGACCATGACATGGGATGAAATGGATACACTGTGAGTGCCTTACACAGGTCCAGAGCCAGTGCCTTAATTGGTCTGAAGCTTTCACGTTGAATACATCAAGCTACTCATTTCTGAGGAATTTGATTTTTTCTCTATCATCAACTGTATTCAACTTTGAGTTTTGCAAATGGCACACTATTTTAATGTTCACATCATTGTTTTCATCATACTGTGCATGTGTGCTCGTCTTGGAAAACCAATATGGGAGAAAAAACCTTACCTCTACTTTGATTGAGAAGAGCTTAGCATTTCCGTGTTGTCTTATGTGATAAGTTCATTTACCCTTGTTATTATTCTATTTCTTTTTTCTTTTTTTTTAAATACGAATTGGTCAAACTAATTATATCCACAAAATTCATGAGATCTGAAAGTACCATAGACAATCCTTAACCAATCATTTCCAAATTTTGTAGGGGAGTGCCTCCTTCTCCAAGGTCAGATCATGCTGCTGCAGTACATGCAGATCGTTACCTTCTTATCTTCGGTGGGGGTTCACATGCAACTTGTTTCAATGATCTGCATGTTCTTGATTTGCAAACCGTGAGATCAATAGTTCCCCCGATTTTTTTACTTTCAAAGTTTTAATTCCTTATTACTGAAATATTTATGTTTGTGCCTTGTTTTTTATCATTTAGATGGAATGGTCAAGACCTTCTCAACAAGGTGAGATACCAAGTCCTCGTGCTGGGCATGCTGGTGTTACTGTTGGAGAGAATTGGTTCCTTGTCGGTGGTGGTGACAATAAAAGTGGTATGGCTTTGATACTCTGTTTAGTTATTGACTTTGAGAATGATTCATGGCCATCTTGTTATGTTAAAACTTTTTGTTAATGCCCTTCACTGTAGTCCTTATACATACTATAAACTCTCTGTTTATGCCCTTCATTATAGTCCTTATAGATACTATAAACTCTTTGTTTATGCCCTTTATAATAAGTCATGAACTGAAAAGACCAACTAGGAATTAGCCAACATTGAGTGCATATTTCTGACTAAATTGTTAGTTTCAACTTATGGAGGGCACTTATTCTCCCGTATAATTTTTGTTTTTATGATATAATAATGTTAATCCCTATAAACAAAATCTTGTAATATAGTTTTGTTTTGATAACTGTGCTTGTTTTGGGAATCATGCTTCATGAACTATGGAACGATGGATCTGCAGAACATGTAGTCTTGGTTTTAGCTTCTGTATATCAGATTTTAGGACTCAGTAAGTGTGGTTGTTACCGGGCGATCGTGGTGTGTGAGGCTGCTTCAGTGCTCATTCTCAGTTGCAGAAGCAACCTCCTGCTTCCGGGATAGGCGGTCTGTAATTTCCCAAGTCTCCCTCCCTCTCTCTCTTTCTCTCTCACGCACACACACACACACACACACACTCTCTCTCTCTCTCTCTCTCTCATCTTATACAAGCATGTAAGGGATTGGTTTAGAGAGCAACAGCATTAATGTTATATTAAGCAGTAAATGCAGTACTTGGTTGGTGGAACATTAATTCATTAAGTATGTGGCATCCTGAAATACAAGACGTTTCTACATCCATCATTTTGTTCCGTATTTATTTTCTTGCATGAGATTATTATGCCCTACTTGTTGAATCTTCCCTGATCGTCTTCTTGTTTTACTGAAATCTATCGTAGGTGTCTCTGAAACTGTTGTGCTCAACATGTCAACACTGGTCTGGTCAGTTGTAACTACTGTACAAGGTCGCATGCCTCTTGCCAGTGAGGTATTTGACATTCTATTAAAACTGATCTGTGACTAGTTGCTGAATTTTACATGCACATGATATGCTAGTGGTTTACTTGTGTTCCATTGTCAGATATAGCTATATTGTTAAATTGTTGATAAATACTCCATTGGTAGAAGTCTTGTCCTGAGGGATACAAGGGAGAGTCTCAACCAGTCTACCATTGATAGATCATAGAGGGAACATGTTATAATCTGGTGATGTGCACATTACAAAATCTGGAACGAATGAGAATGGGTTTATCTCACACAAGGAAGCTCTGTAAATATAATAAACTATATAATTTGTTTGATATCACACTTGTAAAATTCTTGTGGACTTGCTGGTTTTCTGCAGTTATGTTTCATAATGCAATTGTATATTTCTGGGCTTAATTATGGACTCAGTGACTATTTCTACGAAACTGCTCAAGGCATAATTTATAAGATTTAATGATATCTGACATATTCACAAAATAACTATAGTTGAGGGCAAGGGCAGAATGCATATTAAATTATTATAGAGGACAATAAATATTTCTAAAAAGCACCAACAATGAGACCGAATATAGGCATGGAACTATGTAGTTTTAGGAAAAAGAAAACATAAGACAGATGTATTAGGGAATTGTTTACAGTGTTCTCATTTTTTAAATAATAAGTAGCCTACTACTTAGAAGATTTGTGATTGACTGAAAATGATCACTAAAATTGAATTTTAGCAAAATACGGTAGCATGTTTGTGTCTTTTGTATCCAAAAACATATTATAACAAAATAACCTTTTCCAACCCTAGTAGTCTACATATCCAGTTTAGTTTCTACACTTATCTCTTTCCACTTTCATCATTCGTCTACCAGATTTTTCATGCCAATCACATGTGGCATTTTGAATCAGGGCTATAGTGAAGGTCTTGTTAGTTCCTTATTGTCTATTCCAATTTTCATTTCCAGCACTGTCCAATAGGGAAAAGATCATTTTAGGAAAAAAAAGGGAAGAAAGGAGGAAAGAAAGAAGATACTGCCACCTGACTCCTGAGATGTCTGGCATGTCACAGAACAAATACAATGTGTTATTGTCCCATACATGTCAGGCACCTCCAACGTGCCACCTCCATCTGTGTCTTGATTCTTCCTAGGTTGGATGTAAGCACTCCCCCTGGCTTGAAAAATGTTTTTACAATCTGCCCTGCTTACAATGGACTTAAAAGAGGAGCTTTGTAATCCTTTATAGAGTACATACGTACGTGAAGCAGTACAAGGAGCACATAACTCTTGCTCTTTAATAAAGTGTTGGTTAATCTTGATGCTTATTATCTGATCTTGGTGAATAAGATTGTTAATGTTCATTGCATATCTTGCTCTTTAATAAAGTGTTGGTTAATATTGATGCTTATTATCTGATCTTGGTGAATAAGATTGTTAATGTTCATTGCATATCTGCTGTCGCAGTAGCTCATACGATCTTCTAACTTTTATTTTCAAATAGAAAATATAAGCTAAATCTAGATTTCACATATCACTAGAGTCATAAATCTAAACTTGGCTTTCTTACATATCACTCGAGTCATAAATCTAAACTTGGCTTTCTTACTTGTTTTGGCCACCATGGATTCTGTCTTTGCTTCATGTTGCAAGATCACCACCTAAAATGTGTAATATCCACTTGTAGACATTCATGATGGCCGCTGCTCACTTAAGCCCCATTGGATTCTCTTACTAAGTGAACTTTGTTTGTATTGGAGCTGACTATCTAATTTAACATATGGGAGAATAGTGTCTGTTTCTAGTTACTACTTAACATGCACGTAACAATTACTAGATTGGATGTAATCGTATTTATTCCTGAATATCTGGAGGCCAGTCCTGTTTTTCGTAAAATTTTGAATCATCACTCAATGATAATAGTAAATGCGATGTGTTTCAATGTCTAAATAGGGCTCAAGTTTGGTCCTTTTTTCTTATAATGGTGAAGATATTCTGGTTTCTTTTGGAGGATATAATGGGCGGTACAATAATGAGATATTAGCTGCCTTTTACATTTTATAACTTCCACTTCACTGTGGAGATATTTCAATTATCAATTGCTTACATATAGCTTTACTTTCTCCATTAGGTCAATGTACTTAAACCAAGTAATAAATCAACTTTCAAATCAAAGATGTCGGAGTCACAAGTGCCTGATAGTGTTTCAGCTGTTCCAAATGCTACAAATGCTACCAGGGATGTGGAGTCCGAGATTGAGACAGGCCAAGAAGGGAAAATTAGGGAAATTGTTATGGACAATGTAGATTCAGAGCCAATGGTACGTGATGTTGCTAAATTGCTTACTGCGATTTAACTCTATTGTACACTAGTACATTATTATTGGTTGTCTTGATCGTTTAACCATGTGCATAATGTTTGGAATTACTTTGTTGAATGGAATGAAGGCGATCAACTTCTGAGCTAGGTTTGTATTTTATTCAGCTTAGAATCATTCTATAAACAAGTCAATTTTTGAAAACTGTTGCACATACTTTGGTGTAGGGAAAAATCCGTGTTGATAAATTTCCTCTTCAGGCATAATGTTCCTTTGAAATAGAGTAGTATGACCGTTTGTTAAGTCTCTTGAACAGTGCACAAGCATGATGTGTAAATTAAAAATGGTGAGTGAATTGGACAAGTTCAATGATGAAAAGCGTTGAACCATTGAATCAGTTGATTTTTACTCCAGTTACTGATGGACTTAAAAGTTCTGTTACATTTGTTGCATCAGCTTTCTTATTTCTTCTGATCTTTTATATCTTCTTAATTAGGAAAACCCCATTTTAGCAATATTTGTTTGACTGGTTTTGGTGCTGCAGAAATTGGAGGGGACGCCCTCCATTCTCAAAAATTGGCTACAGTCCTGCCGAACCAGTCTATCATTCTCCTCTTAACTGGGAACGAAATTGCATCCACTTTCCACAATCTTTTATTTAATGATGAAAGACATTATTACAGTTATTATCTTTGTCTTTCCTTGTATGAGAAGTCGAATTGATATGATATAGGTGTCAAAAAGATTCTTGCTCCAACTTTTTACTTAGCTGATATAGCGGAGGATGTAATATATCGTTAATCTCCTTTCCTTAAAAAACTTTTGACGTGTTCTCTCTGTGACCCAGATCAACAAGGTTGAAGAAACCAATGAGCGTCTCTTAATTGCCCTCAGGGGAGAAAAGGAAGAACTCGAATCCTCTCTCAGTAGGGAGAAAATGCAAACCCTCCAGCTAAAGCAGCAGTTGACAGAAGCTGAGACTCGCAATGCAGACTTGTACAAGGTAGCCCCTTTTCTTTTTCATTGATATTTCGTGCTAGTGGTATGTCGGCATAATTTAAGCTGATGAACACTAAAAATTGTCTCCATTCATGAATGAGAACTTAGTCATTTGTATCATATCAGAATGTGCAATGAGTTCCTTTCTAAATTTGCCTTATGTTAGTATTTTAATCATATTTCAAAATAGAAATAGAATGAGAACAATTGACTGGTAAAGAATTGTGTAGTATTCATGTCTTGTAGAAATATGTGGATAAAAATGGTCTGACCAATTTCTATTTTGAATAGAAGTAGGAATATGTCATAGTCTCAATATTTTCATTAATTTCATAGATATGTTGGATCATATATGGTTCTATCTGAATCTGATAGATCAGTTCAATTTTTTTCGGAATTGTTTCTTCATGAATTTCTTGACCAATGGGAGTCAGACGGGCATCAGAGAACATCATACCAATAAATTAGCTGGCCAGTAAGGCTCTATAAAATTATTCAAGTTCTACTTCCGTGAATTCTGCCAAATTGCCAATGGTTCTTGGATGGGTTTCTAGGGAGTTGGAGAGTTACATAGGGAAAATTGTGGGGATGTTTTCCAGATCAGTATATGAAGGCTTCTTTTCTCTCACTCACGTTTGCTTATCCGTTTATCAAATTTTCGAATGTGTCAGAACTCTTTTTTATGTCAAACATCCCAATGTGGGATGTGAGTTTAAAAGGCTATTTTTTGGTGCTATAATATTTCTGAAAAGTGGTGTCCACTACAACGTCTTGGTGCACACTCTAGAAAAACTAAGCAAGTGGGTTTCTTTTTTTTTTTTTTTTTTTTGAGAATTTGCAACCTCAGAGCGGGTGCGGCAGCATGCTTACGTGAGCAGGATGTAGGGTTTTAAATAATGTGTCGTGATGAAAGTTAAGCCGTAGAAAGTGTGGGTAATACAATAAGCTAGGATGTGACCTGGACAGAGTTCCTTGTGTTTTGTTTCCTCATTTTTCGGACAAAAGTATTCTTGGTTTAGCAGTGACTCATCATTTTTCATCACTTCAGTTTAATTATATAAAGCATTCATAATTTTGCAGGAACTCCAATCTGTGAGAGGCCAACTTGCTGCTGAACAGTCCAGATGTTTCAAACTTGAGGTGGATGGCATAAAATCTTTTACCAAGTCCCATTCAATTATTTTCTTGTTGAGTATTTGCTGAAAAGGAGAAGATTTTGCGGCTTTCACTACGGCACATTCTATCCAAACTGTGGAATACTCACATTCATATCTCTAGCATTCAGATCTCTAGAGTTAAACTAAATAGTGACCCCACTTAGCACGTCTTGTCACTAATTAAAAAATATTCGCAGCTACTAGTAGCATAATATATCATGTGTTAATCCTTTGGTAATATAGGTTGCTGATACCTCATGGGAATCACGTTATTTTTATCTAGAGTTCTAATTTCTAAACTAGTTTCAAAATTATGACCTGACGATGCATGAGTACATATTTGCTTTACAAATGAGGGCTGGCAAATGTCTCATATGCAATCTGCTGTTGGTTAAGATGGCCAAGATATAGATTCATCAGGCTTCCCCTTCTCTTTAGTGGCTAGCGCAAAAATCCACTTTGATCAGACTTCTGCAGTTTGTGTATATAAATGGAAGGATTCAGCCTGTACTCAGTTTCTACTTTTGATTGGCTGCTAATTCTTCCATCTTGTATTTACAGGTTGATGTTGCAGAGATGCGACAGAAGCTACAAACAATGGAAACCTTGCAAAAGGAACTTGAACTCCTCCAGCGACAAAAGGCCGCTTCTGAACAAGCTGCCCTGACTGCAAAACAGAGGCAGAGCTCAGGCGCCATGTGGGGTTGGCTTGCTGGCACTCCCAACGAACATGTTGACGATGCTTGATTGATATATATATTATAACTATATAAGCGTGATATTTGGTCATTACTAGGTTTGAGGGTCACTGAGATATCCACATATTATTTTTGTTTCATTATGATCGGTTTCTTTTTTAATATTGCAATAAGAACACATTTTCTTAGCCCGAGGAAATACATCTTCAGAATTGAGCTGGTGCAGGAACAGGAGCCGTTAGTGAAAACGATTCTTTAGTAGTTGGTGTATACGACCAAAAAGTTTGTGAGAGTGGAGGTATAGATGTAAACCATTTTCCAGAAATACAGAACTGTGACTGATTGTACTATTGACTTCTTTTATGGATATAACATATGCATTCCTTGTACTTCATTGTTGAATGTCAACTAGGCGGTAAGACTAAAAGAATCAGCCATTTTATAGAAGTCTGTTTTCAATTGTGGCCAAGCAGATTCAGGAGCCTGTGCATTCAAACTGTACAGTCTTCCCTTGCAAGAACAACATACAGCAACGTTATGCCGTCTGAATCTCGGGCTTTCCACTCTGAATTCTAGCTTATAGTAGTTGACTTTTGTTAGTGGATCCTCTCTCAAGCGTGACTCAATTAATGTTCCTTTGATATCTGTGAGTTGGCCGGATGCTGTGATTGTCCTAACCAGTGCTTCTCCCACCTCTTTTGCTCCCCCGAATGCCTCGATCCTGTCTCCAAACATCAAGCACAAGAATTACTTGTTTGTTTTTGAGTTGATCTCTACAAGGAAAATGATAGGAGTACTTACGAGAAGTCGAGGGGAACTGGTGAAACAATCACGCTAACGTTTAACTCGCCATTTGATCCCGGTGGGCCAAATGCAACCACTGGCTCATCTACCTTCCTTCGCCGCTGGCCACCACCGCTAATGGCTGGTGGATCGAGTGATCTTTCGGCCTTTCCTGCTGCTCGATATAATAGCGTTTGATCTCCCAACCAGGTTTCCGGGTATCTAAATTCTGTTCAGTCAATTGATATCAGCTTTCGCACGATGAATAACAGGTATTGTCGAAGAAAAATGAGAGAGACAAATGACGATGTCGAGTTATCTGATGCCCGCATAGTTTTTTTTTTTTTTAAATTAAACGACTAAATGAGGTAATTCTTCAATTGTACTAACCAAATCCTTCATTAGTGTCAATATAGCGGCTGTATCCGCCGACTGGATAAAGAGCATCCAGCTTGAGATTTCGAGCAGTCTCTGGGGAAAACCCAAGAACGAAGCTTGTAACTCCGGCGAAATTGGCACCAAAAGCAACTAGAGAAGCCGTGCCAATTCCTGTAAGAAGCTGGCGTCTGAAAACTGTCTGAAGCGGCCTAAATTGGTCCGCTGGTGACCTGTCGGATTCTGTAGCCACTTCCTGGAATCTGTGTCTTCCATCATCGGACGATTGAGTCGTGTAAATTCTGCTGAAGGAATTGAATCTCCATTTGCAAGTACAGTAGTAGCTTTGCGTTGCCATCTTCGTCTTATTTTCGCATGTTATAACGTTTCATTGATTTTGGTAAAGCCCTGCTTTCTGTGGTGTTGAGGGCATTGTCCAAGGAGCTGAGATACTATAATTAAGTGTTGGTGATGGGGCTATCCACTTCTAGCGATTCTAATTATTTATTTATTTATTAAAAATTTCTCATACGCCAATACAGTAATTTCTCAAAAAATCAAATTATTAATTTTAACAAAAAATTTCTAACACTACGGTCCCACGTGGGTCTTTGAAATTATTATGAATACACGACGTGTGGGTGGAACCCACATAAGAAGTGGTTGTAACGATCGAAAGTGTCATCAAACAATTTTTATCTTAGTTTAGAAAATAACTTCTATATGCAGAAGCTGCTTCAACATTTCCAAATTGTATTTTAAAAGGAATTTTTACTGTTTGAAAGAGCTCACGAGAAATTTATTCTAAGGTTTTTTTTTTTAACTAGTACCTAATTCTCCCTGAGCAAGCTCAATATGCGACGGGTATTCACCATATTGTTTTTTACTGTGAAAGGGATGCACTCAAGTGTAGTGTTTCACAAGGAGAAGCCTGCTCACAGAGCTCGACTAGCTATTGTGAGAGAATTAGGCGGAAGCTATTGTGCTTTAAGAGAGAAACAGAGAACTAAGGAATCTGACTCATTCTACACTACTTAAAAGTGAACCAAGGAATGATAAATAACGTGTAGGAGACGTACTTCTTGTTGAGAAAACACTCAACAGCGTAACTCTAACATGCGTTGAAACTTTGTGAGATCCAATTTCCCCAGTGATAGTTCAATCAGCTGCAATGCACTTTCTCAAAGAACAAGATCATGTAACGAGAACTGAGAAAGAATGAAGCCAGGTAAAAAATAAAATGATCAACTACCAGAATTAATATATTCGGTGTATAAATGCTTCTACAAAACCCCATCCATCCTCAACATCCGGTCCCATCCAAAATCCAGAAATTCGTACGTAAGCACAAAAGCTTAAACCAAAATGGTGCATAATAGGCTCACAGAACTGTCTTGTTGGAGGCATGATGTCCCAACAATAGCTCCTACTCAAAGAGAGGATGTCTCCACCGGAACAGTTAGACAAGAGAAGCTTCTTTGCTGCAGAAAACAACTTGAGTTTTCAATACTAAAAAGGAACGCTCAATCATCAGAAAGTTATGACATTAATTTAATGGGATAGCATTCAGTCAGTCTATTTTGTTGCCTTTAAAACAAACTTGATAAGAGCTGCTTTTTGGAAGTTGTGCGTGGAGACTTGGATGGGGTTCCAAATGATATATGGTTTGGTTAGCACATTTCTTGATCTTTCTATTTTTCTTATAAAATAATTTCAAGCTTTTCAAGCCTAAGAATATGGGAAATGTTTTGCTACTTCAGAAAGTAATTAAGCTACATTTTTCTCTCCCTCCTTTTTAGTTTTACCATGTGCATTTCTATTATGTTCCTGGCTAATAAATATGGCAAAAGGATGTTCAAATTTAACATCATTAAGGTTTCATCTATAATCCAAAACTCCAGAGCTAGGCTGAAGCCCTTTTTAATGAGTTCAAAATAACAAAATGCTTACTGTAAGTTATATCTAATGCATCAACAAGCATGAGACAGGAGAATGAACCTGTTCTTCTTAATACTGGCCGTACACACCTTACACTTGTCAATCTCCTAGCATTAGTTCCCTACGGCAATCAAATATAACAGTGAGTATAACCAATGGCCTAATCAAGGATATCTGTCTTTTTCATGCAAGTGCATTGTCCATCAACAATTTTCTGTGATGGATTAAGCTTTAAAAGGGCTGCAGATATAGCACCGATATAAATGGTAAACTGAAACACCAAACCCATAAAACCAGCCTGCTGACCCAGTTAAGTTTTCTGTGACAGAGAATTCGAAAGCTCAAATGCATAAAACAAATGAACAACGTGATGCTGGTAAGTACTTATTTATCTTGTTCCCAATTTTTTATCTTATGATGCACGTAAGAAATAATACACAACTCAAGTTGATCTCAGCATAGAATCATTGATGGCTAACACAAGCATTGGCTTTTTCACACTAGAGACGACTAGGTGGCAACAATAGGAAAAGAAACCTAGATATATTAATAACAAAGTCCTAGTAATAAAATTGCCCTATACCATAATATGGACGAGTAGAATGAAAAGCCAAAGAATTGTAACTAATTTTTTTCTGCTTTAGAAAGAAGATTTCCAAATTTGAGAAGAAATATAAACTTCAATGTTTATTTCAAATGAATTGAGGCTGTTAATTATCTACTTAAGTTTACCCTCAAAAAATTTGAACCAAGGCATTATAGAAGACTGAGATGCTCACAGTTATACAAGTGGGAAACAAATTACCAAACATGTGCAAATTCTTTTAGGCAATATATATTTTTTAAAGCCTTAACAAGAACATGTATCTATAATAGCAGTAACACACAATTAGGATGCTCTAAGACTTCTACGTTCTACTATAGTTTGAGCATGCAAAATAGTCAGGATAATAATGAATCTCTTCTAGAAGAAACAGGGAAAAGAGGGAAAAATATGAAGAAGATTGTGAAAGTCAGGAGATGAGGGTACTTAGTGAATTTTCAAAAGAAAAGGGAAGCACAAAATACATTCCTAGAGGATCGGATAACCAGCAACATCACATTGTACAGGCACAGTGACTTGGCAAATGAAATGCCAGGATGACATTAAATATTCACCAGAACTAATTGCAAGTTTTTTGAGCACAAAAGTTATATCACCTTATGAAGACTCCAGTAGAGAGTTTTTTCTATCAACTACGTCCAGTAATCCAAGATACCGCCATCTATACCAATCTTCTTTCCTAACTAGGTTCTAGCAATTATTTCAGATATTAAACATGGCACACGAGCCTTGTTCACTCCAGCCATAAATGATCAATTCCATATGGCAAGTAGCATGATGCATCTTATTTCTTATGGAACTATCCGGTCAACAACTAAATCAGAACTAGCAACCAGATTCAGAGTAGCCCATACTGGCCATACTGGCCTAAGTTTCTTAACCTAAACAACAGGCATGAACCATTTGACTCAAAGTGCTACTCTCTTTGAGGATCTCCATGGCTCATATCATGATTCCAGGCAACACAGATCCTCTTGCATTTTCTCCTCATCCAGAAGACTTTCAAGTTGTTGTCTTGCAGGAACATAATTATCCCTACCCTCAAGTGTTTTTGCTTGGAAATGGTTTAAAGTCATTTACTATCTTTGTTCCTTTTGCTAATGTGAAGTTTGACTCTGTTTTCTTCCTTGTGCAGCAAAACTTATTTAATCACTATCTTGTGGTCCATAACGTCACTGGGGAAACAGTACACCTTCTGGAGAAATTATACCAAGATGCCTTTTGGGATGTGTTGGCAAATCCCCGAGACTACAGCTACTCTATTTTCATTCCACCCCTACCGAGTGATGTGTTCCTAGATGATTTTGCAAATGAGGTTTTCAAATGCTATTAATTCACTTTGGATCGCATTGCTTGTTTCACCGTGGAGGAGAGACGCCGCATGACCAATGAATTTTTCGAGATGAAAAGTTTCAATCTCCACATTCCGGAGAATGATCTTTGAGAAGAGGTGCTGGCCAATCATGCCAAGAGAGGAAGTATTCGACTTGAAGATCAAATTAAGTTCAATCTGTTCTTGTTAAGAGGAAAATGCATCATGTGGAGTGAATGCTTCGATCAGGAGAAGGAATTGTTTGGCCGGCCTCATAGATGGAGAAGATTCTTAGAAAACATGGAACATGAAATTTGATGCAGGGCCTTCTTGGGAGTTTTTGCTGCGGGTGGGGCATCTTGGTGTTTTTTCTCCGAAGTCATCCGTCTTCTTTGTGCGTTTTGGGCATCTGATTGTTAGCTGCTGGACTTTTACTTTGCTAGTTTGTTAGGTCCTTGTTTTGGTTTATTTTATATTTTGTGACTCCTCTGCTCTGGAGTCTCCTTGTATCAGTATGCTAATAATTTTCTTGTTGAATGAAAATTGCCACCTCTGGTGGTTTTATTAATTTATAATTAAAAAGTATATATATATATTAATAATTGACTAAAACATTAAATGGAACAGTGTACATTAACAACGTTTCCATTAACAACAACACAAGATTGTGCGTTCAATTCATAATATATTATGACCCTAATTAGAGGTTGCCCTCACAATGACGGATAAGATTCCTTAACCTTTGAAAGTTTTGCCTTTTTTCTAGAAATCTTTCCCGGATATATCCACAGTTTTACCCCCACCCTCAACAACAATTAAATCAAGATTAAATTAAACTAAGCAAAAAAAATGATATAAAGTGTTTTAGACACAACCAAATGAACACTAGGGTCAAAATATATCAAGGATTAAGCCAAAAATCAAATTAACAAAACCGCCCATGCCCAGTTAAATAATATTACAGTTATAAACCCAAAATTGTTATGGCATATCAAAAGCGTCAATGTTAAGAAAATCGAAAAGGAGTGCATTCTTTCTTCGTATAATTCTTCATTTTCCTTTGAGAAACCGAAATATGCAATATGACTGAAATATTTACGAAAAGAAGCAATAAAAAGGTTTTTGTTTATAGTTACCTGAACCTGGAATTTGGGGCAGAAAAGGTTAGTTGAAAAGCTGAAGGAGATCAAGTACGCCATGGTAGTAGAGAACCGACGCGGCCAGGTGCCTCACGAAGATATCTTCTTCTCGGTTTGCAGCGGAAGTGACACTAGCTATTAACGTCCAAACGTGTTTGATTATCAAATATTTTATATGGAAAATGAGTTTTTTCATTTATATGTATGATTGACACTTTTTCTGCGACAACATTTTCAGCTTTTTGTCATGACCACATTTCTTTTTTAAATAAGGAAAATATTTTCCTATATAAGTTGTAAAATTTTTATTTTCTAAATAATTCACATTTTTTCTCGAAGATATTTTCTATGAAAATAAGGAAAATAGAATTTATATTTTCTAAATAATTCACATTTTTCTTGAAAATTTCATTTTCAATTAAGGTGTTGTTTGAACCCCTTTATTTTTTCTATTTATAAATTCAAATACCATGATTTGACCATTGATTTAACAACTACTCAACAATCACCACACATTTCAAACATCAATTAAATTTCCACCACTCATTTCTATTTATTATAAACTCTCTTTATAAGTTACAAAAATAAAGAGCTTCAAACAAGCTCTAAATGTTTTACAATTTATTTTATATGAAATTAAATCACCGCAATTCAATTGACAAGAAAATATTTTCTTTCTAAATAAGTGTACCCTAATTTTTATTTTCATTTACTTATTTAATTTAGTTTTCATGGCTAAAAGAATGCCTAAAATTTGGGGGCTGGGGGTAAAATACATTTACTAATTTATTTATTTAGCTTGAAGCAGTGGTTACATTTACTTTATTATTTATTTTTATTTTTTAGCTCCACGTGGTAGCATAGCAATAAATGGGGCAATAAAATTATTATTGATTAATAAATTACATACTTATGTCGCACAATTTCATAAAATTATTCCATAAATACTTTTTATATCCTCAAATGAAATCATATCATATCATATCTACAATACTACTTATTCATGTTTCAATTTCAAGTGCCCCCAGAACTTTTGTGCAAAAAATTCTCACCAAAACTCATTTTCAACCACGCATCTATTAAAATAATTTAACACTTGGTAACTTCGTTTTACTTTTCAACCATACATCTCCAAAATTTTTTATTTTTTTATTTTTTGTAACAAAATCAATTCTCAAAATATCAAACACCCATTTGCATAAAAAAAATATCAAACACCCTCTTTGTAGCGACCCGGAAATTTTTTTAAAAATATATATATAATTTTATTAAATAATTCCGCGTCGCTATAATTTTGCCAAAATTTTAAAAATTTGCTTAAGTTCGCGCTCGTCTAGGCAGTCATATTTTAAGAATTTAATTAAATTTATATTAAACCATTTTATGCTATTTTAAATCCAAATAAATTCCATATTAACCAAATCGTTATACTTAAATTCCAAATTTTATTTCCAAAGTTTACATATATATATAATTGATTTCAATTTTTCCAAGACATTACTCTCCCACGTCAAACACAATTTCAATCCCTACCCAACAGTCAATTGGATTAGAACACTAACTCAAAACCTATAAACTCAGCCACTCCTAACACGCATTACACACATACAATTCCAGTAAAGAATTGGTGAGTCTGCCTCTGTTCCTTTAGTTAGATACACACACATACACACGTCATCTCTCCACTGCACCACCGGCCAACACTCGTCACGGCCGGAAGTCACCTGGAAGATTTCCCACACATACTCCCCGCTGCCGTCGGCCACCATCACCCCCACGGCACAGACACACACACACACACACAGAGACAACCCTCACGCCCACGGCACCACCACCATCTCCCTCACACAGCAACACCACCAACCCACCACCATTCGCTCTCGGCAACATCCCCAGCCACTGTCGCCAAGCCATTGTCGGCCAACACCACTCCTTCAACCCAAAACAAATTCACAAAAAAACCGGAGATCAAGCCAAGAACCCCACAAACCATTCACCGCGACCGCCCTCTGTTCGCTCGAACCCATCATCACGCGCCGCCCTCACCGCGACCTTCTCAGTCGGCTCAAACTCTCAACTCCTCTACCACTCAAACGCTCCACACCCGAACCCCAATCGAAACCACTACTCGAACCCCTCAAGCTATGCGACCCAATCCACCTCCATACCCGCGGCTCCATGTCACCCACACACTCGCGACCAAATCACGAGCCACGCAGCGCCCCTCACCCACTCGCCGATGTCCACCCGCCGGCATCAGTCTCGGCCGGCGCAAGCAGCACACACGCACGCACCACCCTCTCTCTGTGTTATTTGAGATCGGTTCTGGGAGAGAAGTCGAGAGATTGGGGGTTATATTTAGGACTGGGCATTCGATTCAGTAATCCGACGAACCCGACCCTACAGGCCCGAAATGGGTCAGATCGGGTCGGGTTACTGTAGCAATCGGGTCGGCCGCTGGTTTGGGGGTAGAAGGGACCCGACCGGGTCGAGTCGGGTTTCGGGTTGACTCGGTGCAACCCGGGTCAACCCGCTTAACCCGACTCGGTCAACCCGGTTATTATTATTATTATTTTTTTTAACCAATTTTTTTTGTTCATTTTAAGGTTAGAACGTTTTCATTCTTTATTATTAGTTTGTTTTTCCTTTTGACAATTTCACTCAAAAACTCTCTCTCAACTGAAGTCTCAAGAACACTCAAAACACTCTCGCAAGAGTCAAGTCTTAAGAACCCTAGATTTGCCTAAATTCAATTCCTCCATTTTTTTTTACTGATTTTTGTTGCTTAACTTAACAAAATAGTTGGTGAAGTTATGTGAGAAAATGGTGGTTGAGATGAAGTGAATAGAGAAAATTAGCAATTAAATGATTTAGCAAGAATGTGGTGTTTGTGGGAATGCCATGTTACGGTGTTAGTACTGAAAATTGTGTTTTTACATTTTTTTTTTAATTTTTTGGGCTATATAGTGGGCTTGACTTTTTTTGGGTATTTGGGCCTCGTTGTTTTATTGGGCCAGCATAGGGACGGCCCAAACTGGGAACCTGAGTCAATCGACTCAACCCGAGTTGACTCGGGTTGACTCGGGTCGGCCCGGTTTCTGAATATGAAACCCCACTTCATATCGGGTTGGCCCAAACCCGACCCGATCCGGCCGACTCCCATCCTTAGTTATATTTGTCAATTTTGCACTCAGGGTCCCTATGTTTTCAGAAAATTTAGGAAGCAGTTTCCAAACTTTCAGATTTATGTATTTCAGTCCCAAGATAATTACAGTGTCCAATTTCAGTCTCTAGATTTTGAGTATATTTTAAATTAGTACCAAGCGTTTTGGTCTTATCAGTTTCAGCGCCTAACCTGTTGAAAAGCATTATGTTAGTCCCAAACTTTTTAGTCCCGATCCTAAACTATTTCAGTATTTCAATTTAGTCCCTAAAGTTTATTTCCCTTTTTATAAATTATTATTTCTTTCATACTAAAATAATTTATTTTATTTTCACCAGACGAGGCACGAAGAGCAATAGACGAGTAGATTCCTCTCATAGTAGCTCAACTCACAAGCTTAAGGTAGACTCTAAATTTATAAAATGTTTTCTTAAAGTATTGCGCATTATTAATTGATTTATGTGATAAATGTTATGTGAAAATATGTGATTACAAGAAAGTTTACATATTATTATATGCTTAAGAAAGAATGCATATATGCCTAAGATCTCTTTATGATACGCGTATCTGCTTTAATGCAAAAGAACGAGAATATCTATTCTCAAAGACAAGACAAGATCTTTCCAAGGAAGAAAGAAAGAATTATTTGCATGTTTACATGTCTACTGAGTATATTTTTATACTCATTCTTTGAAACTAACACTTTCAGGTTTTGGAATCGGTGGTGAGACGACGGACGAAGGTTGCTAGAAAAATAAGTTGGAATTTATATTAAACGTTTCTAGGATTTCAAATTATTTCTTTATTTGACTGTTAAAATTCCACTTGTTTTTTGACAAAATTCTTTGTTATTCGTTAATAAGATGTTCCGCATTTAATTATTTTGTTATGAGTTCTGCATTTTAAGTTAATTTTAAAGATCAGTTAGCGTCCCAAGTTTCTTAAATTTGGAGTGTTACACTCTTAACTTGGAATTTTTCTATTGAGACCACGCACAAGTATAGCACACACGTGGAGTTCATAATCTGCACAGAAAAATTCATTTTAACCTGAAGATGAAATTGCCTTTTAACTCGATCAGCCGCTAGACTTACAATGAGAATGAATCGTTCAAACATATTTAGAAACAAAAGTTACAGAGGCTGTCTTCAAAAAATCACATATGAATGCGACCATGCGAGTGCTTCTCTTACATTGAAAATTGAATTTTCCCATTTCATTGCTTAAGAAAGTATGATTTTCATTTCAATTTTTTCATATAAGATCTCTGGTGTGCCAGGGAGTACAACACACTGAACATTTCATGGACGAAGCCCCCTCAGAAGGAAGCAGCAAAGTATTCTGAAAATCTCCATAACTCAATCATGCGGGCCGCGGCTACCATTGAAGTAAAAAGAATAACAAAAACTTTATATTTTTATGCTGTGATGGAAAACTCTGATACCATCCCCACACCATCCTTAACTAGCTCTAAAATGAGCCCTCACCGAAATGAAGAGACTTATCAACACTCGGATAATAAAGAATGAGATAGAGTCGAGATCAGGACATTTCATTTGAGCCCTCTTTTGATCTGTGCTTTCGTTTCTTACTCCTGTATCAACAAACAGGCTTTACACAGAGACAAGAGAATATCCATCAAGAATAGACGTTATTAATTTAAGGTTTGTGGAACGTACCTGTCGTGCGAACTCGGGTCCAAACATGATTTGAGTTTCCTATCAATATGCTTTACATCTTTGGAAGTAGGCGTCTCCAGCTTATTTATCTGCATGATTAGCGCGAAATCATTAAATATAAGCAGACCAACACAAAAGGAGTAACCTTCTACATTATAATTATCATAGATGCATACTGATATTATGATGTCGTATGAAAATTTTATACCACACTATCAATGGCATTCAAGGAAAGATTGAACTCGGAAACGGGAGCAGGAGACTGCCTCGATATCATGCTTTCCAGGTATCTGCACAAGGTTTTATTACAGTTATTTTAACAAGCAGAAATGGATTGGGACCTGTAAATATTTAGGTAATGGCAGGAACTGAAACCTCTGGAGGTCAACAAACTTGAGCATATCACATGACCTCCATAAAGCAGTCAAAGCTAGCTGCAGAAACAAAGCATGTGAAACATAAGTATCAATTAGATTCACAAACCAGTGTAACCATAAAACTGCCACACACAATCCAATGGGCAAACAATAACATATAGGTATGTGCTCAGTCAAGGTATCAAACGGAATGCTTGGTTTGACTTGGATTAGATTTTTAGGCATATATACGTTCAGCAATCTGTTTTTGCCCGTTTCTTTTGTAGAAGGAAAAATTTATTATAATGTCACAATTTACAGTTTCCAAACAGCTAATGACAACCAGCTCTCCAACATGATGAGGAAAAAGGGAAAGGAATCTAAAGAAATATTAGTGCCATTATCAACACTAAGTGTATATTCCATCAAGCTGTCCCCCACGCCATCTAAAACAATAATTTAAGGAAAATGAAATAAGGTGGCAAATCAAGATTCAACATAAGCGCACCCTCTTATGAACCAGCTAGTCATGCGTGGATAATCAGTATCTGGGTAAAAAAACCACTTGTATGTTGGACATCAACTGAATATTTTGCACCCAGCTTGTGCCGTAACTTGTTTGTGGCGGTTGGTAAGTAACAGAATTGAACATGAGAAAATATCTATGGACTAGTAAATTTAACATCATGAAGAGCAATTCGTGGTTCTTTGGTGACTGCTCATATGACAGAGACACTCGGGTTCAGCAACACGATAATGTAAAGTGGAAAGTAAAAGACACATTTTCACAGTTTCACTTCTAGATACAGCATACAACCGTATATACAGACCAAAGAGGCTGCTGCTAGGCGTGAAATTTTATGGCCAGTATTCTAACCTTACGTCCTTGTTTAATATTATCTCACTCCCACTTTAACTAATCTTCCTAAACCCACAACAATATAATATTTATTCTTATTGAGAAATATATAGAACTTTCGAGTACCCACACCCTTGAGCCAGTGGAAAATATCAATTGTTACCAGCTTGCTTATCAACCTGAGCACCAACTTATGCAACCCCATGATGCTGATGAGAGTACCAGCTAGTCGCTTGTTGGGATGAATAAATTTAATAAATATACATCCACTTCAATAGGATCAGCCACATGATTGTGAGAAATACCGACAGCTGTCATGTTTTACCAGAGACACTGATAGGTGTGCCTAAATTCACCTTTAGCTCCTCAGGGAGTTTGTTTTTGATAATAGTTCACGTGTAACTTGAGTAACTCCCCATTTTTTTGGTCCTGCATTCTTTCTAGCAACAAGAGTTTCCTTCTTTCCTCTCCATATCGCTAGGTTTTCTCCTATTAGAAATTGACTTTTTCTCACTGAGACAACCAGCCTATTCAATACAAACTGATTGCTTCTTGTCTATCTATGCCACAATGATTACATTTCTGCATTCTGGAAATTCAGGAGCATCTTCCACAATTTAGGACTGTCATACCTAGCAAGTTACAGTTGAAAACAATAAAGAAAGAGTGACAATCAATACATCAGGTATAATTTGACAGCGGCTGTTGTTGATTAAGTAGTCTATGATCTGACACAGAGAAATACTGCCTTGTAGAGTGGAGACTGAGCTCAGTTCCTTTCATTGCTTTATGAGCATAGTTGATGGCAACCTATGAGATATGGGAACAAGACCATTTGGAAAAGATAGAACAAATACTAAGACAACAGGGAGAAAACCCAGGAGCAAAAAAATAAAACATAAATAACTTTTCTCCTACAACTTATCGTGAATGATATTCTCCCTCAAACAGAAGTGAAATTTTTGGAGAAAGAATGATTCACTCTCAAAGAAGTAATATTCACAGTAAGAAAACATCGTAGGCAGCGTGATTATAAGTAAATAAATAAATAAACCAAGCAAAGACAATAAGCTCGAAAATCCAATTTGTTTTGAAGAAAGTGTGTGTGTGTCCATATATTTTGTAAGATAGGGAATTACTATCCCCTTATTCACCACTTGTTTCTATCCATTTATCATTTAAGAAACAATAATCTAATCAAAACAAATTATAACTCATGTTATTAGTGAACATGAACCACAAGCAAAGAAACAAAATTTCAGAAAAAACAACAAATCTGAAAGCTACAGTTCCATCCATAAAAAGTAAACAGATGAATTTATTCTGCATAATTTTTCACAGGAAAATAAGGAAAGTTTAAAACAATAAAAGAAAAACAAATATATCAGACAAGTGTACTTCATATTAACTGATAATTAATTACCTGCCCAGGTGGGAATAGAAGAGGAGCCTCTGTACGCATAATCTTATCTACTTCCAGAATTGCAGATTCATGCAAACGCTACAGCACAAGCCAGCAGCTTTGCATAGTTAGAGAAACCACATGAGATGCATTTGCATGCAAACCGAGTGTAAAACAACAATAAGAAACTACCCAAAATTCTAGTGGCTCATTAACCTTCATGGAAAGCAATGAACCAACATTTTGAAAATAAAATATTTCAGAGAGCTTTTAACAGTGTTTGACTAGTGGGCCAAGATTTGTACATTATCCAGTACAAATGCCTATCAAGAGGCAAAGAATCATACCTTCCATGTCATATTACACTTCTACATATTATAAACTTCAATCTCCCACCAAACTAATGGAGGTCTTTGGCTTTGATGTCAAACTAACAGTCTTTAAAGCTAAGTTTTGCCAATTTTCAGATGGCCACTGAACCAGTCTATGTTGCTAAACATACGTGGCACTCCAAATTCCAGAATACAATTATAAAATGTTTTAACTTCCAAATTAGAGGAAGTCTTCGGCCATTTAATGTCTAACCATTTTTAAAAGCCACAATTTTACATCAACACATTAGCTAGTTAGTATAGGAACAATACATTGTAAAATAGAGCTGTAACAAAGAATTTGGAAGTCTTCACCAATATAAACATGATTTATGAATAAACAACACATTGTGCTTAAACAAGTGATATCACGAAGGGTGAGGTGAATAGGCACCTTAAACATCTCGGATTGCTCATCACTTGCTCCATAGAATTCCTATATAGCCAGCAACAGCAACCATGATGTAAGATGAAAAACATATTAAACCATACAGAGCAAAAGAAAAGCACCTAATGATCAAACTGAATAATAGCAACAAAAAATAATTCATCTTCCTTTATGCATGTAAGGAATTGCTTCAACAATGAGTTGGAAGAAAACCTCGACATCATTGACAAAGCCTTGAAGGGCGCGATATGGTGCGTAAACAATAAGATCAAATCCTAGACTCTGCAAAGCGATGGAAAATCTATCAGAATTAAAGAAAAACAAACAGGAGAAAACTGTATGTGCATGTGAACTTCATGCCTGCAGAACCAGCATTTCATTATCGAGGATCGTCTGATGATCCTGCTCAATCCCTTTACCAAGCTCTTCCGCGGATACATGGTTCTCTTCTGCCTTACAAGCAGCATATATGCAGGTTAACCTGTGAACACAGTATGTCACCAAGTTCAACTGCACTGTCAATTCATAAATAAATTTCTTTTCTTCTGTATCCAGCATATAGTCTAGTTTAATAAAAGAACACAAGCTATGACATAAGCATGAAGCAAATAATGAGATTTCTATTGTTAGAGGGGACAATATGCAGTGAAGGACAAGGTTTTGCACGGTTTTCTCTGATGCATTTTGTTGTATCCGAACTCTTTAGAAAAATCTAAAATTAATCCAAACTAACATTGCAATCGAGATAAAACCATACATGATGTTCTTTGGGTGATGTTCCATGACAGACCACTGCAGATAAAACCTTTTAAAATAAATAAGAGCAGTTGCCTGAAAACAACAAGAAATAAAGAGTGAAGTTCAAATCACAATCTTTTCCTATAATTTATTGATGGACGTCATATAAAAGAAAAATAAAGTTGTACCTGAATCTTGCGTGGGAACTTAAAGGCATCGCACACATCTTGGATTTTGAACTCGTAAAAGGCCCGGAGAAGCTTCTCTTCCTCAGTCTTTAATGGTTTAGGACGAGAGTGCTTCTCAGCTAACATAGGGGCAAAAAACCGCAAAGGAAAAGAAAGAACATTATTATCTAGTTAAACAGCAAGATTCCGCAGAAATTTGGAACAAGCTATACAATAGAGACGTGGTTCTATGATGAACAGCTTACCTTTATCATTGTGAGGTTCGGCATAAGAGAATGACCCATCAATGTCAACTTCCATTCGAGTTGCTCCATACTTCAAAACATGCTACCGTCTTAACATCTCTGGAGTATCATAGTGATGCAGGGGAAAGGGAAAAAAGTGTGGGGATATTTAACTCATACAAATTAGATGTTGATGATATACCACTATTTACATAAACCAACATGAGTCCCCATATCTACATCTCCAAAATGCAGAGTAAACTTCTATAACTATTTTTTTTAAATACTAACTCAAATGGAATAAAACTTCTAACCGTTAAGATGATTATTTATGCACCAGAGGGTATCAAGGGGATTCTGGCATCATCTTATATATACATGTGTTATGCAATGAAAATAAACTGCTACTACCAAGTTTTGCTAGTGCAATCATGAATAGTTGGTCCATAGCACAATAACCAGAAAGCTTAGATCTTCTTAAATTCATCAACACAATTCAAATGTGGAACAAGCATACAACCATCTCCAAAATATGCACGACGGAACCAACTTCAAGATTCAGGAATCTAATCATTTCTATGTCAAGGAAATTTCTCAAGAGAGGAGGAGAAAGTAAAACCTGGCCAGGCATTCTACAACAAGGATCTGAAAGTGAAGGAAAATAAAGGTAGAATCATTATTGCTATCATCATCATCATTATTCAATTTAACTTGTTAAAGTATTACAACCGTTTTTCTGTTTCTCTCCACAAAACAGTCGTTTGGAAATTTCCTCTAAGCAATAGTGCATCAAAGGAAAGGACACCAATACCGAAAAAGTTAATATCTTTCTAAGCTGGGAAAAAAAAAAAGAGATAAAACCTTTTTAGTATGACAATACATTAATAACTATTGAGGTCATCATGCTCCAAGCTTATTTCACCATTATTATTAAAATTACCATTTTTAGTTGTCCTTTGTCTCGAAAAGAACACCAACAAATGCTTAATCAATTGTGTTCTCTCTTGTATACATCAAATGAGTTAATGATGCCCAAAAGATTTTCCTATGCCTGACACCCATCAATTCTGCATAGTTGTGATTCAAAACAACATACCCCACACAGACACTTATATCTTTGCGCCCATATGTATCAACCTAATAAAATAAATACCTTCTCCAGTGCTTGCCTAGCTCTTTGATTAGCAGCCTTTATTTTTCTTTCTGCATTGAATCACAAAAAGGAAGTGAGGTTTATACTACTTGAATATATTTCCTTGACGTCAAATGGAGTAAAGTGGATAATTAACAAAAGGTCCGAAAGATATTAATAATTCCTTCAACTTTTCCTAATGAAAAATGCAGTAAAAAGGATATAACAGTCCCCAGAAAATAACAATTTCTTCAACTGTCTCAAATGAAAAATGGAGTTGGGAAAAAAGAAAGAAAGAAAAAAGAGATTAACCCAACGTTTGTCCAGCGAAAATTTGGAGTAGAAAAGATATAAAAACAGAAAGCCAATTAATTATTAATCTCATCAGTGATGATAAATTGAGAAAGAAGAAATGGGGTCCTTACGAGATCTTGCGGACTGAATATCCACTTTGCTCGGTGAGTAGACGTCGTAAAATCAGCCATTGCGCTCTTGCTTCCCGTCCAGCAAAAAGGGGTTTAAGGAATTCAGATACGATTTGTTACGGGTGAATTACCACCGTTATGAAGACCGTTTGTACATAATAGACGGTGTTTTTCACGTGGCTAACGGCAAAATTCGTGAACCAATGATAGTGCGAATAAAATCCACATAAGCTTTGCCCTTACACGCAGGCGGCCAACACGTATACTTCCGTTCAAGACGTGTACAGATGCGCAAAATGGCTGGTCGTTTCAACCTCCAATCCGTTGACAAGCTTCAAACCTGCACTTAATAATTTCTAATTTGGAAAGCAGAAAGATGCCGCTAAACCAATGTCAGTAGACCACAGCCGAAAGTCTGCCAATAAGCAAAATGTCGGCCAAATTGGTTTTGCTCAGCAAAATCATCAAACTCGTCCACAAAAATTGGTAGCGATTTTGGGACGCAACTGGGCTTAGGGTTTGGAATTGGAGAAATTGGCTCAACGGCAGCCACTTGAGTGTGACACAATTGGGGCTTAGGGTTTGGGAATGGAGAAATTTCTCGGACGTAGGTGGATTGAGGAGAGAGAAGTGCGAGGGTCTGGAAGTGAGGGATGGTAGACGTGGTTTTCTAGTGTCGGGACTTTCTTACGTGGCAAGTGGAACAGCTGGGTGGGATGATGTGTCCTGATTGAGGGCTGCGATTTGTCCACGTGATTTGCCATTAGCCATGCAGTGATATAGGTAATGGCGCTATCTTTGTGCAAACTATAGGTAACATAATAGTTGATGGTGGACAATAGTAAAAGTTTAGTGAGTAATTAATTACATATCCAAGTTGGATGAGTTGTACGGATTGCAAGTTTGATGAGCATTCATTTTACCCGATTTATTACATTTGAATTTGCATTTGCATTTTATTTTATTAGTTAGGGCATAAAATGTTTTTGTTACGTAAATGAATAGGAAAATATAAGTGAATTCCATAAGTAGTTATAGTGGGTTTTGAAAAAAGCTTTTTTCCAAATGTATGTATACTGCTGATTTAAGACATTGGAGTTATACAAAAGAGAGACTACAAAGAATGCCTTGTCCTAAACAAATGAATTTGGAAAAGAAATAGATTATCCGCTAACTCATGCGCTTGAACATTGACTTCTCGTTTTTGAGAAACCACTGAATAGAACTCTTTTTGATGGAGAATTATCTTGCAGTTTTGAATAATTGAACTGAAGTCTGGAAGATCAGTTCTATCATCTTCAACATCATGGACTACTTGTTTGGCGTTGACCTCAAAAATGATATGTTGGAAACCCATGGATCTAAACCATAAAGATAGCCTCGCAAAGTCCACATACCTCATCCTATGCGACTAGAAAAGCTCATCTGTATAAATCATTAAATCTAGATGAACAAAATCTAGATGAACAACAGTTAAACGGTCTATTTGCATCTCTACGTATCATACCGAGTCTGATCAAACCTTGTTGAAACATGGTTGTATCCATATTTCATTTGTGGAAACCAGCTGGGGGTCTTTTCCAAACCATTTTTGTTGAAGTTACAGAGATCGGAAGAGCGTCTTGATTTAGCCGCAACCAGTCATATGATACATTATAGGCCATAGAAATAGTTTTGCATAGGATGGAGGTAATTACCATGCAACAGACGGGAATTCCATTGTTTCCACATATTCTACGGTAGTAATCTTTTTGGATCTTCATTATGTTTTGCACGTAATTAACAATTTGGAGTAGAGAAAGTGAAGGAAAAACTTATGACATTTTTTTTAAGGAGTGATAACATTGATGTAGGTTGTAGGTGAATGTGATTCTAGTGCACTGACTTTAGCAAGTGTTTTTGCACCATGATGCATTTTTAATGTTGTATAGTCATTTGGCGGTTGTTTATAAGGTCCAGCTACAAAATCTTATCTATCTATTAAGGAGATAGATCGCTTACGTGGCAGAAATCTAACAAAAAATGCCCGTGCTCTTTAGCAAATTTCATTGTTTATAGGCTTTGTTCTTATTAATTAATCTTTTAGCTTTTTAGAGCTTGTTTGATCTTCATTATCCTCCACAATTATAATTTTACCTACAACTGATTTGACATTTAATTTGACAACTGTTCAATTACAATCACATATTTCAAATATTTTGACATTTCTAATACACATTTTACATCTCTCCTCATTACAATTTGACACGCCCCACCTCTAGTATCTGTATTATACTAAAAATGTGGTGTGCGCCGACGATAAATTCTAAGTAGAAGTTAGAATTCACCGCCTAGGCTCGTTTACTTGTTAAAATTTACTAAAAATTTTGGCAGCATCTCCCCTATTTTATGAATAAACCACCCTGCATGATAACAATTTCACCAAACCCATACTCTAGCACAACTCAAAACCACAAGCAACCACTACAACACACCAAGCCAAATATGTATGTTAACAAAATGAACACTACATAGATGTATATACAAAAGTATATTAGCCTTAGTCTTTGTTTCTTGATATTCATAAATCTATCAACATATCAAAATCTATGCCACCACATCAAAACACATTTCCTTATTACAATTCTAGTTGATCATGCCAATCTTGTCAAAGGCTCGTTTCCAGAATGGAGTCCAAGTGTTGCTCAAACTTCAGTTAATACCTGGAAGCGAAAACATTGAAAAATATTTTCGTGAGCATTAACGCCAAGTGAGTGGAATATTAAGAAACCTTCATACTTTTAAACAAGACCACTTTTATCATTGTTATTTTCATCCAAGCAAATCACAAGTAAATCATCTTTATTTATAAATCGTTACAACGATAGAAATAAGAT